>RXON01002613.1:0-157500 GCA_009667805.1 Leptobrachium leishanense
ACACACACACACGGGATGAAACACACACACACACACACACGGGATGAAACACACACACACACACGGGATGAAACACACACACACACACACGGGACGAAAACACACACACACACACGGGACGAAAACACACACACACACACGGGACGAAAACACACACACACACACGGGACGAAAACACACACACACACACACGGGATTAAACACAACACACACACACGGGATTAAACACACACACACACACACGGGATGAAACACACGGGATGAAAACACACACACACACGTGATGAAACACACACACACACAGAGGATGGAGCGCGCACAGGCCCCTCCAGCTCCCCCTGGCACACCGGGCACTCCCTGCCATCCACTGCTCTGAGCCCGTCAGTCCCTGAATCCTCCCGGGCACATCTTCCCTCGGTACCGGCGCTGCTCCCACCTGGAGTCTCTCGCTGGCCGGCTGCCACATCTCCCCCTGCAGACCCGAGGCTGTCTGACCGCTTGTCCGAGTTGCGCACCCTCAGGCCAGGTCTCCAGGCTCAGATCCGCAGGCCCCTCCTCCCGACGGCCCCCCCTCCTGCCAGGATAGCGTGCTCCGCCCATCCACGCCAAGAACCCGCCCCTCCACGCCAAGACCCGCCCCTTCTTGCATAATCACTAGACAGCATACTTCTCCGGCCCCTCCCACAGTCCAGTGTCTCCGCCCTTTTGTGGACCGCTACCTACTTCTCAGTGCTTTTGGATGCTCTTTCCTCATCGCGGCCCCGCCCCTGGACTAACATTATTTTGGGTCATTGCCCCTCCCTGATGTGACGTAAACGAAGACCAGCAGTCCTCTTCCCACTACTATCGCTGCCTCAAAAATGTGGGCGTGGCGAAAGGGGGCCAACTACCTTTAGACACGCCCGTTACTTGCTGGCATTTTGAGGCGTGGTTTCCAAGGGATAGAGGCGTGTCACGTCGCTGGTCAATGGCATTTATGTATCATACGAAACCACGCCCCGTGTTACCATGGCAACATTTCTGCAAATGTTCAAGAGAGTCTCTCCATGGGCTCTTTCATGTCATAGAGACTTTGAGACAAGTCCCACAGTAGTATGGCACAGCTCTCACATAGTATAGCAGCACAGCTCCCACATAGTATGGCACAGCTCTCACATAGTATAGCAGCACAGCTCCCACATAGTATGGCACAGCTCTCACATAGTATGGCACAGCTCTCACATAGTATGGCACAGCTCTCACATAGTATAGCAGCACAGCTCTCACATAGTATGGCACAGCTCCCACATAGTATGGCACAGCTCTCACATAGTATAGCACAGATACCTCATAGTATGGCACAGCTCCCGCATAGTATGGCACAGCTCCCGCATAGTATAGCACAGTTCACGCATAGTATGGCACAGCTCTCACATAGTATGGCACAGCTCCCGCATAGTATGGCACAGCTCCCGCACAGTATAGCACAGTTCACGCATAGTATGGCACAGCTCTCACATAGTATGGCACAGCTCCCACATAGTATGGCACAGCTCTCACATAGTATGGCACAGCTCTCACATAGTATGGCACAGCTCTCACATAGTATAGCAGCACAGCTCCCACATAGTATGGCACAGCTCTCACATAGTATGGCACAGCTCTCACATAGTATAGCAGCACAGCTCTCACATAGTATGGCACAGCTCCCACATAGTATGGCACAGCTCTCACATAGTATAGCACAGATACCTCATAGTATGGCACAGCTCTCACATAGTATAGCACAGCTCCCACATAGTATGGCACAGCTCTCACATAGTATAGCACAGATACCTCATAGTATGGCACAGCTCCCGCATAGTATGGCACAGCTCCCGCATAGTATAGCACAGTTCACGCATAGTATGGCACAGCTCTCACACAGTATGGCACAGCTCCCGCATAGTATGGCACAGCTCTCCGCACAGTATAGCACAGTTCACGCATAGTTATGGCACAGCTCTCACATAGTATGGCACAGCTCCCACATAGTATGGCACAGCTCCCTCATAGTATGGCACAGCTCCCTCATAGTATGGCACAGCTCCCACATAGTATGGCACAGCTCTCACATACTATGGCACAGCTCCCACATAGTATGCACAGCTCTCACATAGTATAGCACAGTTCACACATAGTATGGCACAGCTCTCACATAGTAGTATGGCACAGCTCCCACATAGTATGGCACAGCTCTCACATAGTATAGCACAGATACCTCATAGTATGGCACAGCTCCCGCATAGTATGGCACAGCTCCCGCATAGTATAGCACAGTTCACGCATAGTATGGCACAGCTCTCACATAGTATGGCACAGCTCCCGCATAGTATGGCACAGCTCCCGCACAGTATAGCACAGTTCACGCATAGTATGGCACAGCTCTCACATAGTATGGCACAGCTCCCACATAGTATGGCACAGCTCCCTCATAGTATGGCACAGCTCCCTCATAGTATGGCACAGCTCCCACATAGTATGGCACAGCTCTCACATACTATGGCACAGCTCCCACATAGTATGGCACAGCTCTCACATAGTATAGCACAGTTCACACATAGTATGGCACAGCTCTCACATAGTATGGCACAGCTCCCACATAGTATGGCACAGCTCTCACATAGTATAGCACAGATACCTCATAGTATGGCACAGCTCCCGCATAGTATGGCACAGCTCCCGCATAGTATAGCACAGTTCACGCATAGTATGGCACAGCTCTCACATAGTATGGCACAGCTCCCGCATAGTATGGCACAGCTCCCGCACAGTATAGCACAGTTCACGCATAGTATGGCACAGCTCTCACATAGTATGGCACAGCTCCCACATAGTATGGCACAGCTCCCTCATAGTATGGCACAGCTCCCTCATAGTATGGCACAGCTCCCACATAGTATGGCACAGCTCTCACATACTATGGCACAGCTCCCACATAGTATGGCACAGCTCTCACATAGTATAGCACAGTTCACACATAGTATGGCACAGCTCTCACATAGTATGGCACAGCTCCCACATAGTATGGCACAGCTCTCATAGTATGGCTCAGCTCTCACATACAGGGTTATCCAAAGAGATCCGAATTGCTTGAGAAAGGTAACCGAACGCTGAAAATCAGTGTTCGGTTACCTTTCCTGACCATTCGGCTATCCAGAGAGCAGGGCAATTCCCCAAATCCTGGCGAATTGCCTGCACGTACGGTGCCTGTTCGGTCCCTGTTCGAGGGCAGTGAAATCCCCATAGAGAAGCACTGCTTCGGCTATTCAGAGAACACAAACCAGCAGTGAAAGGTTCCCCTATGTTCCTGCCATTCGGTGGTTTAATTCGGCAAATTAATTCAGGAGAATCCCATAGGCTTCAATGTTAAAAAATATTCCCGTTTTAATTCAATATCTAATAAACCGTTCATTATAAAATTCTGCAGCAAAGAGTCTCTTTATTTATAGATTTTTTAGGATACTTAAGCATTTTCAGATTTTTTTTAATTTTTTTTAAAAGTCCGATTTTTTTTTTTTTTTTTTTCAGTTTGCTTATTTTTTTTGTAACAGCCCTCTTATTGTCATTCCCTGGACCTCCTGTGAAAATTCAGACATTTTCGCTCAGTAGTTTCTTTGCAAACAGTGTTCTTTTTCCAGATTCATACAAATGTTTTTCTAATTTATTCACTGCCTCCTCTACGTCACAGCTGCTTCGGCTCTGTGTGATTCGGCTCCTGTTCGGCTTTTTCGAAGGTTAATCCAGATGTTTTTGCTTGTTTTCAGCGTGCATTCGGTGAGTTTTCGTCAGGTTTTCGGCAGCTTTTCCCTGCAATTCGGGGACCCTGTGATGCTCGCTGAATACACCGCAGGGTCACCGAAATGCAATCGGCAAAAGGAACCGAATTGAAGAGAACGAAAAGTCACCGAACGTGCGGTGACTTTTCGAATCTCTTTGGATAACCCTGATAGTATAGCACAGTTCACACATAGTATGGCACAGCTTCCCCATAGTATGTCACAGCTCTCACAAAGTATTGCACAGCTCCCTCATAGTATGGCACAGCTCCCACATAGTATGGCACAGCTCTCACATAGTATGGCACAGCTCCCACATAGTATGGCACAGCTCTCACATAGTATAGCACAGTTCACACATAGTATGGCACAGCTCTCACATAGTATGGCACAGCTCCCACATAGTATGGTACAGCTCCCTCATAGTATAGCACAGATACCTCATAGTATGGCACAGCTCTCACATAGTATGGCACAGCTCCCACATAGTATGGTACAGCTCCCTCATAGTATGGCACAGCTCTCACATACAGGGTTATCCAAAGAGATTCGAAAAGTCACCGCACGTTCGGTGACTTTTCGTTCTCTTCAATTCGGTTCCTTTTGCCGATTGCATTTCGGTGACCCTGCGGTGTGTATTCAGCAAAGAGCACAGGGTCCCCGAATTGCAGGAAAAGCTGCCGCAAACCTGACGAAAACGAACCGAATGCACGCTGAAAACAAGCAAAAACATCTGGATTAACCTTCGAAAAAGCCGAACAGGAGCCGAACATGAGCCGAATCACACAGAGCCCAAGCAGCTGTGACGTAGAGGAGGCAGTGAATAAATTAGAAAAACCATTTGTATGAATCTGGGAAAAAGAAACGCTGTTTGCAAAGAAACTATTGAGCGAAAATGTCTGAAATTTTCACAGGAGGCCCAGGGAATGATAATAAAGAGGGCTGTTACAAAAAAAATAAGTAAACTGAAAAAAAAATCAAAAAAAAATCGGACTTTTAAAAAAAAAATAAAATAAATCTGAAAAATGCTTAAAGTATCCTAAAAAATCTATAAATAAAGAGACTCTTTGCTGCAGAATTTTATAATGAACGGTTTATTAGATATTGAATTAAAACGGGAATATTTTTAACATTGAAGCCTATGGGATTCTCCTGAATAAATTTGCCGAATTAAACCACCGAATGGCAGGGCATTAGGGGAACCTTTCACTGCTGGTTTGTGTTCTCTGAATAGCCGAAGCAGTGCTTCTCTATAGGGATTTCACTGCCCTCGAACAGGCACCGAACAGGCACCGTATGTTCAGGCAATTTGCCAGGATTTGGCGAATTGCCTGCTCTCTGGATAGCCGAATGGCCAGGAAAGGTAACCGAACGCTGATTTTCAGCGTTCGGTTACCTTTCTCAAGCAATTCGGATCTCTTTGGATAACCCTGATAGTATTGCACAGATACCTCATAGTATGGCACAGCTCCCACATAGTATGGCACAGCTCTCATAGTATGGCTCAGCTCTCACATAGTATGGCACAGCTCCCACATAGTATGGCACAGCTCTCACATAGTATAGCACAGATACCTCATAGTATGGCACAGCTCCCACATAGTATAGCACAGTTCACACATAGTATGGCACAGCTCTCACATAGTATGGCACAGCTCCCATATAGTATGGCACAGCTCTCACATAGTATGGCACAGCTCTCACATAGTATGGCACAGCTCCCACATAGTATAGCACAGATACCTCATAGTATGGCACAGCTCCCACATAGTATGGCACAGTTCTCACATTGTATGGCACAGCTCCCGCATAGTATGGCACAGCTCCCGCATAGTATGGCACAGCTCCCGCATAGTATGGCACAGCTCCCGCATAGTATAGCACAGTTCACACATAGTATGGCACAGCTCTCACATAGTATGGCACAGCTCCCACATAGTATGGCACAGCTCTCACATAAAACAGAAGAATCTGTGTTCTGGGCGCCACCTAGTGGTTCCTTTCACAATTGTTCATATGTTGAGGGTTAATTAACCCCTCTAGACCTTTAAGAGCAGAAAAAAAAGGGCAGCAATAAAACCGTAAATTGTGAATGTTTCTCACAGTAAATCAGCAGCTTGTCCGTTCACTCGGGCTTATCCCTAAAAACCCAGTTAAAAGCATAAATGGAGAAAAAATGTGGCGGGACAGGCGCTTCCTTCACATTGACAGGGATGTCCTCACTTAAATGACAGTTCTCCCCTCTGTTGGATGAGTGTAAACCTCAAACAAAACAGAAAACAAAAATAATGGTGCAGTATGTCAAGGCAGTATACTATTAAAATAAAGATAAGAGGATTGCACTCACATGGTGTGGTGTCTTAGTATCAAACACCAGATGTTTATAGCGGCTGGCAGAATTATGGAAGGAACGCCAGACTTCCCTTGGTGGTGCTCCAACGTCTGTGGTGGTCCTCCAATCTTTGGGTACTCCAAGAGCCTTGATGTTGTTTCAGCATCCGTTCCCCTGATCCTCAGCAGCGGTGTAGATCACAATCATGTGGGGTACAGCAGCCAGGAAACAGGAAGAGTAGGGACAGCAAGCAAGGTATAATGGGATTTATTGGTATAAAATAATTAAAATAATCTTGGTACATCCCCTTGACATACTGCACCATTATTTTTGTTTTCTGTTTTGTTTGAGGTTTACACTCATCCAACAGAGGGGAGAACTGTCATTTAAGTGAGGACAGCTCTCACATAGTTTGGCACAGCTCCCACATAGTATGGCACAGATCTCACATAGTATGGCACAGCTCCCACATAGTATGGCACAGCTCTCACATAGTATGGCACAGCTCTCACATAGTATGGCACAGCTCCCACATAGTATGGCACAGCTCTCACATATTATAGCACAGCTCCCACATAGTATGGCACAGCTCTCACATAGTATGGCACAGCTCCCACATAGTATGGTACAGCTCCCTCATAGTATGGCACAGCTCTCACATAGTATTGCACAGATACCTCATAGTATGGCACAGCTCCCACATAGTATGGCACAGCTCTCATAGTATGGCTCAGCTCTCACATAGTATAGCACAGTTCACACATAGTATGGCACAGCTTCCCCATAGTATGTCACAGCTCTCACAAAGTATTGCACAGCTCCCTCATAGTATGGCACAGCTCTCACAAAGTATTGCACAGCTCCCTCATAGTATGGCACAGCTCCCTCATAGTATGTCACAGCTCCCATTGTATGGCACAGCTCTCTCATAGCATGGACACAGCTCCCTAGTGTATAGTCAGCTCCCTCATAGTATCGTTATGTATATTTGGGATTGTGTTCTATTATGGTTTATTTCTGTGAACCGATAATTTTACATACTTTCACGTCTTGTTCTAATGTCGTGCGTAAATAATTGTATCGTGAATACGAGGTCAGTCAGCACTGAGAATCCGATAGGCGCCTGAGAACCAAAACTTAGAAGACAAAATAATCTCTTGTTGAAGAGAGCATGTTATGTTTTCATATTAGCTCAGGATTTTGAACTTATACCTATATAGAAAAGGTTACTTTTACATGTTACTTTAGTACAATGCGCAGATCATTACGTGCTTACGTAGCGCGCCATATTGGATTCCCGAAGTTAGCATTAGTTGCGTAGCATATTTAGCGGCAGACGTATTGAGATTTATTAGCATTTATGAATTACTATTTAATATAAGGCATCTCATGCATAAACAATTCAGATCAGATCTGCTTTTAATCTCTATGGATAGATACTGAATCTACCATTGGCTTTGGTATGTTATTTTATATTGAATTTTTTTGTCAAGCATTTATACTTTAATGATTGCTCTGCATTTTGGATTTGCAACTTTTGCTTATTTTATAAGAAAATATTAACAACGTTATTCAAAGAGCTCCGAATTGCTTGAGAAAGGTAACCGAATGCTGAAAATCAGCGTTCGGTTACCTTTCCTGGCCATTCGGCTATCCAGAGAGCAGGCAATTCGACAAATCCTAGCGAATTGCCTGAACATACGGTGCCTGTTCGGTGCCTGTTCGAGGGCTGTGAAAACCCCATGAAAAAGCACTGCTTCGGCTATTCAGAGAACACAAACCAGCAGTGAAAGTTTCCCGAAATGCCCTGCCATTCGGTGGTTTAATTCAGCAAGTTTATTCAGGAGAATCCCATAGGCTTCAAAGTTAAAAATATTCCCGTTTTAATTCAATATCTAATAAAACGTTCATTATAAAATTCTGCAGTAAAGAGTCTCTTTATTTATAGATTTTTTTAGGATATTTTAAGCATTTTTCTGTTTTTTTTTTTTAAAGTCCGATTTTTTTTTTTTTAAGTTTTCTTATTTTTTGCTGTAACAGCCCTTTTTATTATCATTCCCTGGACCTCATATGTAAATTTCAGACATTTCCGCTCAGTAGTTTCTTTGCAAACAGCGTTTCATTTTCAAACATTCACACAAACTGTTTTGCTAATTTATTCACTGCCTTGTCTGCGGTCTCAGCTGCTTTGCTTTGTGACTTTGTGATTGGCTCCTGCTCGGGTTTTTCGACGGGGTTAATTCAGATGTTTTTGGGGGTTTTCGGCGTGCATTCGGTGGGTTTTGCGGTTAGTTTTCGTCAGGTTTGCGGCAGCTTTTCCCTGCAATTCGGGGACCCTGTGGTGCTTGCTGAATACACCGCAGGGTCGCCGAAATGGGATCGGCAAAAGGAACCGAATTGAAGAGAACGAAAAGTCACCGAATGTGCGGTGACTTTTCGAATCTCTTTAAATTACCCTGTAAAACTTTTATGTGTGAATATTCTTACCGCCCTTTTCTAAAAATATTGTAATACAATTGCTTACTTCTGTTTTATAACAGAACAGGACAATTTCTTACATATCATTGGAGTTTATTGCACTAGCCCAAGCCTGTTGCTAATATTTTTTTCTCAAATATTATTATCTCAATATTACTGGGCATGGACAGCTCCCGCATAGTATGGGCACAGCTCCCGCACAGAATGGGCACAGCTCCACACACTATATCGACATAAGATTTATCTAACTATAGAGTTAAATCCTATTATCTGCCTCATATCATTTTTTTATTTTCAAGTTGTCTTTAATTTTTAAAAAAACATATAAAAATAAAGAAATAAAGGAAAGTGAAATTAAAGAAGCTTCAAGAGAATAAACCATTTTTTTTACTTCAAAATGGCAATAAATGTCTTCAAAAAGTTTTCAGACCCTTTCATTTTGTTTTTCACATCTCAAGAGTGGCAGATGAGGTTAATTGGAGGGGTTTGCGAGGTTTATCATGGCCAGATTGTCTCTCTCGAATCTGGTCATAGAGTGCAATGCAAAATTCTATTAAATCATCTAGCTCTCCTGGTAACGACATTGGAGCTATTTCATACATCAATTTATCGTTTAAACCCTCTAGGAACGCTGTGACAAATGTGTAGTTAGAACACTGTAATTCTGCTGCCACGGTCTTGAATTCTATAGCAAAATCTTCTACACAGCGATTACCCTGCCCGGGGCAAGTCCTCCCCTAGCGCCCCACATGCTTTAGATGAAATAATGTGTAGTAAAGCTTTATGCCATTGTAGCACTGTGTTAAAATCTTGCTGTGGCAGTACCTATTTTTGGCCACAAGATGGAGACAATCGCGATCAGAGAACACTGGATATTGGGACTACATTTCCCGGCGTGCTTTGCAGACAGACAGGAAGTGGGTGGGACACAGACGCCTTACATCCTGAACCTCGTGGAGAACGCGCCAGAGCGCGCCAGGGAACGAGGGAGAGCAGACGCAGTGCAAGATATCGCTAGAGGGCCTATGCCAGAGCGCGAGTGAGACCTGTCAGTTCCTTACATCGGGTCATCCAGCCTTAGGAGAAGGAGACCTCCAAGTTCCTGAGATTGCTGTAGTTTACGGAACCGAAGACCTCGAGTGAGGAGTTGCCGCGAGTTGATCGGATACGGGGAGCGGGCAGTGAGCTGGACAAGTCGTGGACAAGCTACGGAAAGTCAGACAACGGATCCGGCCGCAAGTATCCCCAGTCAATATCGAGCGTAGAGACGTCCTGGGTCAGCGGAGCCTAAAGCAATCGTTGGATGGGTGAGAGGCCTCCAAGGCCGTTTGTAAATAAGGAACACGCTGCTGTTTTCTCTTTAAAGTCCACAGGGCCCCAACTTGACTGGTCGAAGACATTCTTTAAGTAAATTCACTGGCCAGTTGAACAGTACCCGGGTACCATACACACACACCTACACACCATTTACATTCCGGGACTTAACCTGTGCAGGACTCATTCTGTTACGAATCGGAACAGGGGTTAAAGATACGTTCTGAATATATTTTTCTCTTTTTCCGCTGCGCGTTTATCGAAATACGAAGAGATTGTATTCTTGGTTCCGCTACGTGTCCTTTTCCAGATTTTCGTGCAATTGCATTCTTTTCTGTTCGGTTGCGAGTATATTATTTTTCCGAAATATGAAGCCTCGTGTTTCGTTTCTTTCCCGCTACGCGTTTTTACCGCGATACGAAAGTACTGTAATAATACCTGTGAATACCGTGTTTCAACGTCTGCTTAATATTTTAGTAAACTATTTAAATTATAAAAACCCACAGCGGTGTTGGAGTATATTTATTCCCTAGTGCGGGGAGACTGACCCGTGGTTCATTTTCAGCGGCTCCTCCGGGAGTGAGCGCTACACCATCACTTACAAATTTACTCACAGTATGGGAAATGAGGTGAATTAGTGCAGCGACATTGTTTGCGTTAATAATGCCACTGCCTTAAAACAGAGGGGAAAAAGACATTTTGCAATTGTTTATTTTTTTTCCTTACACATTATATGGTCATGTTTGGTATCATCGGAAAGGCCAGACTATCCTTTCCAGTGACACTTCACTTGACCTTGTGGGGAGTACAGAATGGTGATGCAGCGATTCAAAGGACCCCCTGCACTCTTTGCAGCACATTACATTTTTGATGAAATAATGCGTAATACGCGTTGCTCGATCCCCTCCACACTTGTGTCACGTCCTCGGCACCCGATGCCGGGGGGGAGCCCAGACCCCTGGCGACATTGCGGGTCGTCCGAGGAGGGGAGTAGTTGCGGCACATCCAGGAGGCGGGGCGCGTTCTGATGACGTGCACCCGCCTGTTGCGTCCCCAGCAACCGTTGCCGCCCGGGGTGGAGCCTGGAACCCCGGCAGCAGAGAGGGACGGACACATCAATGGAGTGTCGGCGCAGGGGAAGGGGGCGGGGTACACTCTTATGACGTTTGCCCACCGGTCTTAAAAGGTTGGCGCGCAGAGTCCTTGGCGCGCTGACGTGGAGTTTATTCCCGCATCGCTTTGTGTATACCTTGATATTTTTTGACTTCCTTATTGTGTTTTGACCGGACTGTCCGAGTACCCTGCTAGTTGCTGACTTGGATTGCCTCTGACCATTCTCTTTCTTAAGCCCTCTGTGTTTGTCATTATTGTGGTCTGAGTGGTGTTCATACCACTTGTTTTGTTGTTTACTTCGATGTCTGTTTTGTCTGCTATTATTTAGTATATTGCTATTTCTGCCCAATATTTCATTTGGTCTCGAAGTCAAGTGGTACTGGGCAGTATCTGATATCTCAGGTCTTGTCTGTTCTCCCTGCTTTTGGTTAAATGGTCTTTTTTTCCGTTTCACGTCCTGCATCTAAAGTCTGTCCTTAAGGATCCCCAATTAAGGCTGTTAAGGTGAGCGGGAGAGCGGGTGTTACATTACGTCAGCGCCAAATATGGATCCGACAGACTTAAGCATATTGTTGTCCAAGCTAAATAATATAGTGTCTAAGCAGGAGGAGCAGGACCACCGCATGGACCAATTCGCTCAGGCTTTGGGGTAAATAATGAACTAGCCCATCAAAGCCTCTCCAACGCCTTCCCTTGCGGTTCCAGCGTTTTCTCCTCCTCCCCCTGCTCCTGAGACGTCTCACGTGAGTCTCAAGTCCCCTACAAGTTATGATGGTACATCTGGGACATGCAGGGGGTTTATAATGCAAATTGAGATTATGTTTGAACTGAATCCTGGTATGTGTCCCACAGACAGGGCTAAGGTGGGGCATGTAATCAATCACCTGACAGATAAGGCTCTGCTGTGGGTGACTCCCTTATGGGAGCTAAGAAAACCAGTGATTTTCAACTATGCTGAATTCATGAAAGATCTAAGGCTAGGGTCAGACTAACGCATTTTTCACGTTGTCCGTGAAAATGTGCGTTCGAAGAATGGACGTATTTTTTCACGGAATACGCGATAGCGGTCATACGATGCGCATTTTCATCCGTGATTTTGTACGGATCATCAATAAAACACTTTTTGTGTCTGGACGTTATGTTGGCCGGACATTAGCAGCGTCTGACGTCTCCAAATCACACACACACACCGCTAGAGGACGCAGCGCACTCTGTACGTCAGTACTAGTGGTTTAACGTTCTCGAAAAAATGCGTTCATTTTCCACTTGCGTTGCGCAGCCGGACTTTTGTGCGACCGTACTTCGTATAATGGCCGTCATTGCCCGGCATCTGCTGCTAGTGCGGCCGTGATTAAGTGCGCCAGAACGCGCGTTCGCACTGCCTCAGTCTGACCCTAGCCTTAGACGTACCTTTGATCCCGCTAGGCGGGCAACCGGCGCTGCCAGAGCTCTGTGGCATATACAACAGGGTAATCGCTGTGTAGAAGATTTCACTATAGAATTCAAGACCGTGGCAGCAGAATTACAGTGGCCTTACAACACGTTTGTCACAGCGTTCCTAGAGGGTCTTAACGATAAATTGATGTATGAAATAGCTCCAATGTCGTTACCAGAAGAGCTAGACGATTTAATAGAATTTTGCATTGCACTCTATGACCAGATTCGAGAGAGACGATCTGGCCGTGATAAACCTCGCAAACCCCTCCAATTAACCTCATCTGCTTCTCGTATGCTTCGTGCTTGTTCACCTCCCAGGGCGGAACAAGCAGTTCCCGAACCAATGCAATTGGGCGGGCCGATCCAGCATCTCTGGTGAGGAGAGACAACACAGTCTCAAAGAGGGGTTATGTTTTTATTGTGCAGATAAGGGCCATTTCTGCTTGCAATGCCCCAGACTACCCAAAAAGGTCCTCCTTGTCGGGAAACGGTCCTGTCTAGAGCCAGGTGCGAATATTCAACACTCCCCACCAATAATAGATATGAAACTTTAGAGAATCATGTGGATTTTCAGCAAGTCCAACGCCCACAAGACAGGAACCTCAGCACCCTCAGAAGAGGCTGGTCCCCAGGCAAAAGATCCCACCAAGAAGGGGATGCAGATCAGGAAAGCTCAGAAGAAAACCGAAGACGAAAAGAGAAACAAAGCAGAACGGAGGAATCTACAATTTGACCAATATACCTCTCACAGATGCCCAAATGAAACTACTGAAAAAAGGGATGAAATATGCACCCACAGCCCATATGGATCTCTTCAATGTCTATATAGATCTTCAAAAATTTAAGAAAAACTTGTGTCTTAAGAAATATTTTATGAAGAACCCTATAGAAAGAGAAAATCCCGCCCATTTTTACCAACATACCAACCTTAAAGAAAAATCCACATTCTTTCCAAAATCCCTCATCTCACAAGAGATAAGTACCTTTGAACAAATGGTGATGGCAGACCTGGGGAAATTGAAGATGTCCACAAAGTCGGACAACCTCACAAAGAATGAAAAGAAAGCCCTCAAAGAACTAGTCTCGAATGAATTAATTGAGATCAAACCAGCCGATAAAGGCGGAGGAACGGTCATCATGTCTGCGGATTATTATAAGGAAGAGGCAGAAAGAATCTATGGAGACGCAACAACATATAAGAAGCTAAATAAAAACCCAACAAAAGATGTTCAAACTAAATTTGATGAAAATCTGTAACGAGGACATACCATGGGTATTCTCAACAATCATGAATACAAATATCTAAAGGTGGAACACCCCAGAACCCCAATTTTCTACTTTTTACCAAAAATACATAAAGAACCAACCAAACCACCAGGAAGACCGATCATTTCAGGTGTAGGCTCAGTTTCAAGTCTAGTATCAGAGTATTTGGACCATCAGTTACAACCATATGTCACCAACACAACAGCGCACTTAAAAGACACCACAGAAATTTTTCACATTTTAAAGGAAGTTAAATGGGAAGAAGATCTGCTGCTGGTAACAAGCGATGTACAATCATTGTACACCATCATTCCACACAAAGAAGGAATTAAGGCCATTGAATATCCCCTGATGAAAGCAGGTACTCTACAACCAGAGCAAATTGATTTTATCATAGAAGGCATTCGCCTGATTTTAGAAAACAATTATTTTTATTTTAATGATGACTTTTATTTACAGCTTAATGGCACTACCATGGGGACACGCTTTGCCCCATCCTACGCCAACCTTTTTATGTCCTCCTGGGAGGACACATTATTATCTATGTATCAGGATAACCTGGTTGTCTACAAAAGATACATAGATGACATTTTTCTTATCTGGAAAGGGGGAGGAAATACCCTACGAGAATTTCTGGAAAAACTGAACCAGAACAACAGAGGGATTAAACTCACCACAATTTGGAGCAGTGAACGCATCAACTTTTTAGACTTAAGCATTTTTATTCACGATAATGAAATCCGGACGGAGACATTTTTTAAGAAAGTAGATGTCAACAGTTTTATTGAAAGAACCAGCTGCCACCTACCTCAATGTCTTGAGGGCGTCCCAAAAGGACAATTTCTTAGAATAAGAAGGAACTGCACAGATCTGAACACCTACGACACACAATCAGATAAACTGAAAAGTGACTTTATAGAGAAAGGATACAATCCGGCAACACTAGAAGAAACAAGATCAGAGATAAGAAATTGGGAACGCACAGAAATATTGAAGAAGAAACCAGGGAAGCACCAGGCACCTGTCAAAACGTGCCATTTGTATTTTCCTATAACGCTCAGAATAGGACAATTAGAAACACAATAAGAAAATACTGGCCAATCCTGAGAAGAGATCCGATGCTGAAAGATATACTACCAGAGAACCCCAGATTGATATGCCGTGGCGTGAACAACCTTAAAATGACGTTAACACATAGACACACACAAAAAAAATGTACGAACAAATCATTTTAACATACAAAAGGGATTTCATCAGTGCGGTAATTGTCTGAACTGCCGAAACACCCGGGGCAAAAAATAGATCATTACACAATTAAATGGAACCACAGGACCTATTGCTTGCAATCAAAGAAGTCATCACATGTTTCACGAAAAACGTAATTTATCTTTTAACATGTCCATGCGGTTTGAAATATGTAGGTAGGACCACGAGACCACTCAATATCCGGATACAAGAACACATCAGAAACATTAGAAACGGCTATGAAAAACATAGCGTTCCACTACATTTTAAAACTCAAACATGCTCAAAACCCTGAAGGGCTCACTTACGTTGGCATAAAGAAAATTGAGGCACCCTGGAGAGGTGGTAACCTTGAGAAATTAATTGGGCAGATAGAAATGAGCTGGATCTTCAAGCTAGATACGATGCAACCACGAGGGCTCAATGCCGACTTTGAACTCTGTCATTTTCTAAACTGATGGTCCATAGATCTGTCCCCACTATACCCGTCACAGGTCTATGCCATGACCCATATTGTACATTTGCAATTAAGGCAATTCTTGTCCTCCCTCCTCCTCCCCGTCCACAGATCCACTGTATGAACCTGATCGCACTTTATCCACCAATTTTATTAATTTAATAATTTTAATAATTTTATTATTTAATAGTCCTCCCAAAACCCATATAAAATACCTACTAATATTTTTATAAATAAAGAGAACAACCACTTGTAATTCAAGATCATGTTGATGTTTTTAATCATTATGAACAATTTTAAAACATTGCATTTAGGCAATTTATCCAATCCCCCCTTTTTTAACCAATATACCAATTATTCAATTGATCCGATCACATTTCTAAAATAACCTCTGAGAATAGGCATTTATAGATCCACCATGCTTTTATACTGTGTATGTATACGAAGTTTGGTACTGTACATATGTTCAGGGAACTTTATTCATGGCGTTTTTATATTGTGCATACATTTGTTTTTTATATTGTATATGTGCAAATTCACTGTCCCCAATAAGTACATTGGCCCCTGTTATAAGGATGAATAAGAAGACATAAATTATGAACTATGGCAAGTCAGGGCCCACTGGGAGCCATCCCAGGGCTTGGCACCATCCTTTAGAGTCCAGTATGGACTGATCTGGACCCTTTTTGCCCGTGCACCACCTCAAAACCGCAACTGGCAAGGTAATCCAGCGAATGAAATGCAAACAAAGCGCTGGAACGCATATCCAAAATGGCCGCGGTGCCGCTGAATGATGCGGCCGACACCACGTGACCGCGACGCCATGCGAACCCGGAAATGAACTGTACAATACGAGGAATCACAACAAATTCTCCCTAAATAAAAAGAGACACAGGATAAGCTTCAGATTTTCCACTTCCACACATCGACTGAGGAAGGCGCAGGAACAGCGCCGAAACGCGTCTCGAGATACCCCCCCTTCCCTTTTTTTCTCTATCCACATATTTTATTTATGTTAACCCCTTAAGGACCGAGGACGTACCATGTACGTCATTGCAGCGGGTCTCTCTTAGACCCGCTGACGTACATGGTACGTCCTGCCGTTTTTTGAGCGCTGGAAGCGATCGGATCGCTTCCAGCAGCTCAAACGCCATTGCAGGCTGCCTGGGAGTCCAGGCAGCCGTGCAATGGCGTTTAGAAGTGCCGGGGCACCATGTGATCGCTCCCCGGGAGCGATCAACATCCGGTTTCACCGGAGAGGTGCCCGGGACTTCTAGAGAGCGCTGGAAGCGATCAGATCGCTTCCAGCTGCTCTGAGTATATTTACAAGGATGCCTCGACATCGAGGCATCCTTGCAATATGCTTACCTGCCGCCGTCCGTCCGTGATCGCTCCCCCGAGCGATCACTTCCGGTAGCGGCAGGAAGTACTGAGTGCCACGAGGTATCGTGGCACTCAGTACAAAAACGATCACATCAGTGATCAGGTGCTCTGCTGGGTGCCTCGAGGGATCAAGGCACCCAGCAGAGTAAAAAAAAGTGTAAAAAAAGTGAAAAAAAAGTGAAAAAAAAAGTAAATTAAAAATAAAAATAAATAAAATAAACTGACGGTTAGGGGTAGGGTTAGGGTTAGGGTTAGGGTTAGGGGTAGGGTTAGGGTTAGGGTTAGGGGTAGGGTTAGGGTTAGGGTTAGGGGTAGGGTTAGGGGTAGGGTTAGGGGTAGGGTTAGGGTTAGGGTTAGGGGTAGGGTTAGGGTTAGGGGTAGGGTTAGGGTTAGGGTTAGGGGTAGGGTTAGGGGTAGGGTTAGGGGTAGGGTTAGGGTTCTAAGGGCAGGGTCATCTTGGGGCTGAGTGGGATGTTCCTAGCCTGCCTCATCAGAGAGGCAGGCTAGCAACATCCAATCAGAAGTTAGAAAAAATCAAAATAAAATTTCTAATTTGTCAGGTCAGGTCAATATTTTGTAAATATTGGCTCTGACCTCTGTGATTCTCCCTCTCTCCTCACTTGTGTTTTGGTGAGCGAGAGAGAGAGATCAGATTTGACAGGTTAGAGATTTTAGTGAGATTTAGTGAGATTAGAAAAATTGAGGCAGATTTAGAGAGATTTTAGGGAGATTTAGAAGAATTGAGGCAGGTTTAGAGGGATTTAGAGAGATTTAGGTGTTTATTTGTATTTTCTTGTGAAACCCAACGGTTCTTCTAAGAACCAACAATCCGCTTATATATATATAATAATTATAAAATTTTATAATCTATTATATATAATGTCTGAGAGGGTGTACAGCGCCGAGGAGGCATATGCCATCCTGGCGTCAGAATCTGAGGCATCTACGTCAGACTCAGACCCTCATTTCGACCCCGCTAACTGCTCAGAGACGTCGCTAGATACATTATCTACGCTGGCTGATGTATCTAGTGATGTTTCTGATGCAGATCCTGGGTCACCACCTGCCAGCAGGAGACGCACAGCTCCAGCTGAGGAGTGGCTGGTGCCTCATCGCCAGAGGCCAGATATCCCTCCTTTCACGGCAAATCCTGGCATCAATATTGATGTTGCAGGATTTACCGCCACACAGTTTTTGCAGGTGTTTATGGGGGATGATTTGTTGGGCCACATCGTGGCCCAATCAAATCTGTATGCCCATCAGCATTGTGCTGCGAAGCCAGACTCCTACTTGGCAAGGCAGCAATGGACCCCGCTAGATGTGCCAGAATTTCTGAAATTCTGGGCACTTACTATGCTGAGGGCATCATAAAGAAGCCCTCAATTCGCTCCTACTGGAGCAGTAGCCCCATCTGCTCTACCCCATTTACCCCCAATCAATGTCACGTAGAAGGTATGAAAACATTTTGCGTTTCATGCACTTCAGTGACAACAGCCTGTGCCCCCCTAGAGAGCATCCCCAGTTTGACAGGCACCAGACTTTTACATTTTATTCGTACATTTTTATGTTCTACAATTGGTGCTGTATTTTGCCAAAATCTTTGCACACCTATGCATGGGGGGCATGGGTGTACTCAGGAGATCTTGCAGAAAACAACCTGGAGAGTTTTCATGCAGTAACAAACAACAGTGTCTCCTAAATCACAGTCCAAATCTAATGTGGGCGTAAAAATCTGAAAATTGAAAAATTACCGCCACACACCTTCTCAAATGTTTTGGGCTAAAACCGTTGCATCCATGGCATCAAAGCACTCCATATGCAATACCTTGGGGTGTCAACATAACAAATATAAACAATTTTCTGGCAATAATTCAAACTGGGGTATGCGGTAGACCCAAAACCAAAGATAGGCCTAGCTGAAGAAATAATCTCAATTTCAACTCTAATGACAAAGTCATAAAAATTGTATTTGAACCTTCCCAAAATCCTGGCAAACCTATGCATGGGGGGCATGGGTGTACTCAGGAGATCTTGCAGAAAACAACCTGGAGAGTTTTCATGCAGTAAAAAACAACAGTGTCTCCTAAATCACAGTCCAAAACTACTGTGGGCGTAAAAATCTGAAAATTGAAAAATTACCGCCACACACCTTCTCAAATGTTTTGGGCTAAAACCGTTGCATCCATGGCATCAAAGCACTCCATATGCAATACCTTAGGGTGTCAACATAAATATAAACAATTTTCTGGCAATAATTCAAACTGGGGTATGCGGTAGACCCAAAACCAAAGATAGGCCTAGCTGAAGAAATAATCTCAATTTCAACTCCAATGACAAAGTCATAAAAATTGTATTTGAACCTTCCCAAAATCCTGGCAAACCTATGCATGGGGGGCATGGGTGTACTCAGGAGACCTTGCAGAAAACAACCTGGAGAGTTTTCATGCAGTAACAAAAAACAGTGTCTCCTAAATCACAGTCCAAAACTGATGTGGGTGTGAAAATGAAAAATGACCACCAAACTGTATCCAATTTGTTTGGAGCAAACGGATGCATCCATAGCATAAAAACACTCCATTTACAATACTTTGGGGTGTTAGCTTACCAAATATATGCACGTTCATAAAACTGGGGTATGTAAAAAGGCCCCTAAAAAGAAGATAAGCAAAAATATACTGTATGTCAAATTAGAAAATTGACAAGCACATGTCAAGATTGGCGTAGCACCCAAAAACAACAGAACAAATCTATATATGGGTGGTATCAATTTACTCAGAAGATGTTGCTGAACATATTTTGGGGTGTTTTTTGGCAGTAACCCATAACTGGATTTGACAATTCATGCCTAAAGTACAATGTGTGTGAAAAAATAACCCAAAAAGTGACTACCTGAAAGTTTGACATAGAGCTAGTGCATGGAAAGTGTTAAAATACAACTCTTTGAAGCACCCTAGGGTGTGCCCTTTCTAAAAATATATGGTTTGATGGGGGTAAATTACTTTGGCCGGCTTCAAAAATGTCCCAAATAGGACATGGGTGCATGATGACGAAATGTGAAAATTCCAAGTTGGAAAACTGAAATGCGCACCCCCCAAATAAGGCCTATTAGCCCCCAAATGACCCGACATACCTATACATGGGTGGTATCAATTTACTCAGAAGATGTTGCTGAACATATTTTGGGGTGTTTTTTGGCAGTAACCCATAACTGGATTTGACAATTCATGCCTAAAGTACAATGTGTGTGAAAAAATAACCAAAAAGTGACTACCTGAAAGTTTGACATAGAGCTAGTGCATGGAAAGTGTTAAAATACAACTCTTTGAAGCACCCCAGGGTGTGCCCTTTCTAAAAATATATGGTTTGATGGGGGTAAATTACTTTGGCCGGCTTCAAAAATGTCCCAAATAGGACATGGGTGCATGATGACGAAATGTGAAAATTCCAAGTTGGAAAACTGAAATGCGCACCCCCCAATAAGGCCTATTAGCCCCCAAATGACCCGACATACCTATACATGGGTGGTATCAATTTACTCAGAAGATGTTGCTGAACATATTTTGGGGTGTTTTTTGGCAGTAACCCATAACTGGATTTGACAATTCATGCCTAAAGTACAATGTGTGTGAAAAAATAACACAAAAAGTGACTACCTGAAAGTTTGACATAGAGCTAGTGCATGGAAAGTGTTAAAATACAACTCTTTGAAGTACCCTAGGGTGTGCCCTTCCTAAAATTATTGGTTTGATGGGGGTAAATTACTTTGGCCGGCTTCAAAAATGTCCCAAATAGGACATGGGTGCATGATGACGAAATGTGAAAATTCCAAGTTGGAAAACTGAAATGCGCACCCCCCAAATAAGGCCTATTAGCCCCCAAATGACCCGACATACCTATACATGGGTGGTATCAATTTACTCAGAAGATGTTGCTGAACATATTTTGGGGTGTTTTTTGGCAGTAACCCATAACTGGATTTGACAATTCATGCCTAAAGTACAATGTGTGTGAAAAAATAACCCAAAAAGTGACTACCTGAAAGTTTGACATAGAGCTAGTGCATGGAAAGTGTTAAAATACAACTCTTTGAAGCACCCCAGGGTGTGCCCTTTCTAAAAATATATGGTTTGATGGGGGTAAATTACTTTGGCCGGCTTCAAAAATGTCCCAAATAGGACATGGGTGCATGATGACGAAATGTGAAAATTCAAGTTGGAAAACTGAAATGCGCACCCCCCAAATAAGGCCTATTAGCCCCCAAATGACCCGACATACCTATACATGGGTGGTATCAATTTACTCAGAAGATGTTGCTGAACATATTTTGGGGTGTTTTTTGGCAGTAACCCATAACTGGATTTGACAATTCATGCCTAAAGTACAATGTGTGTGAAAAAATAACACAAAAAGTGACTACCTGAAAGTTTGACATAGAGCTAGTGCATGGAAAGTGTTAAAATACAACTCTTTGAAGCACCCTAGGGTGTGCCCTTTCTAAAAATATATGGTTTGATGGGGGTAAATTACTTTGGCCGGCTTCAAAAATGTCCCAAATAGGACATGGGTGCATGATGACGAAATGTGAAAATTCCAAGTTGGAAAACTGAAATGCGCACCCCCCAAATAAGGCCTTTTAGCCCCCAAATGACCCGACATACCTATACTTGGGTGGTATCAATTTACTCAGAAGATGTTGCTGAACATATTTTGGGGTGCTTTTTGGCAGTAAACCTTAAAGTTCACAGTACATGTATTCTTAAATTGCGTTCAAAAAAAAAAATCACCAAATTTTTTTTTTCTCAAACTTTGGCATAGATTTGTGGTAAAATGGTTTGCATGGAAAGAGTCAAAATACCCCAAGTTTAAAACCTTGATTTGTGTACTTTAAAAAATATGTATATGTGGAGGGTTATTCAGGAATTAGTGACAGATATCAGTGTTACAATGTCACTATCACTAGTTTTGAAAATAAACTCTTTGGAAATGGCAAAGTGCTACTTGCACTTATTGTTGCATAAAATAAGGAAAAAGCGAGGAATATGTAAACATTGGGTATTGCTAAACTCAGTACTAAATTTAGAAACTACTAAGGAATTAATTTTTTTTGCCGGTTGTTGATACATAAGAAATTTTGGGGGTCAAAGTTCGAAAAAGTGGTGTTTTTTCAATTTTTGTGTCATATTTCACAATATTTTTTATATAGTAAATTATATGAAATGATGAAAAAAATGGTATCTTTATAAAGTCCATTTAGTAACGAGAAAAACAGTGTAAAATATGTGTGGGTTACATAAACGAGTGAGAGGAAAATTTGACGTAAACACTAAGAGCGCAGAAACGTAAAAACAGCAGCGGTCACGAACGGACGGATTCGTGTAAAACCGCCCGGTCACTAAGGGGTTAAAGCAGTCTGTATAGTGTATTAATAAATCCTTATAAACCCTAAATGAGTTATTTGATCACTGTGACCAACCGAATCATGGCAAACCTGTGAAGTTTGTCACACACATCACCATCTGAACCTGAGGAAGCAGCAAAAAGAGGTTTGGCGCTCACCATAAAGCAGTACCACATGCCCAGCAGTTGAGCCTGGACAAGATAAGGCTCCTAAATTGGTGAGTGTGACCAATCTTTTTATACTGCACTAAACAATTAATCACTGATGCTGCGCAATTGAGAGCTCCGTCTCTCTATTTTCTTCCATGTTCCTCCATCTGAGGTAAAGACGACGATTTAAAGAAAGGGAGAGGCCACCCTATAGCTGGCCCAAAGCGTTTCACTCCAGAGCCCGGATACAAGAGGCTCTGGAATTTGTAAGTGTGCAATCATTGATACACGATTCTTCAACGGTCATAAGACGTTATTGCACTATTATTTCTTTTCTCTCCCCCGTTTTTTCTCCCGTTTATGGTGGAGCCAACTGACGATATCGGAGGAGCCGTTTTATCAACCAACTACAGAGCACATTCGGTGCAAAGTCTGCCCATTTAGGACCCCTGGAAATAAACATTAAGGACGCTAGATCTCCTGTATCCATCGAAAATTGGCGTAAGATTCTTTGCAGGCCGAAGTGGATGCTAATATCTGGATTTGAGCCATACTATTATTGTTATTACGACATTGCTATATTTGCACAACCTGCACTATACGCACCGATTGTCATTGTTGCACTTTTGCACCATGCAAATAGTAGGACCTATTGTCGCACTAGCACTTTACATCCTCTGAAAGCTTCATCTGCACGTGAGGTACACTTTGTAGTACCATCGACACGTATATTTGCACAAATTGTACTAATACATTTACTGTCACTATTGCACTTTAACAATGTGTGAATATTAGGATCAACTACTGCACTAGCACTTTTTAAATCCAGTAGTTATCCTTGCACGATTGAAACAAACTTTATATGAACCGTAAGGATCTGTGTAAATCTGACGGTTTAAGTCATTATAACACTGTACTCTGTTATATGTAATAACTACTGCGCCGCTAGGGAACCCCCCTGTTTTTTCTAGAGCCAGGTGAGAGACTGGTTCTGGGCATGACCAAAGTGTCTCTCATATCTAACAAAAAGAAAAGAAAGAGGTCTCATGTAGTGGTTCCCGTATCAGTGGCTTGGGAGAAAGTTAAACTTGACACAGAAGCTTTTATTGATTCTGGTTCTGCAGGAAATTTCCTGGATTCTGGTTTTGCTGCCATACATCAAGTGCCTTTAGATAAAGAGAGATACCCCTCCTTATTGAGAACATTGATGGCAGACAATTATTGAGTCCCCATGTGACCCATGATACCATCCCTCTTTCTTTCCGTACAGGTATCCTACATGTAGAAAAGTTACGTTTTCAAATAATTGAGTCTCCTACAGTACCTATTGTTTTAGGTTATCCCTGGCTAGCCAAACACAACCCTACCATGAACTGGTCTCAGGGGGAGCTGGGCCCTTGGAGTTCGTACTGTATGTCAAAGTGTTCGGGGAGTTCCACTGTTCTCGGTAATCTGAACTTGGCTACAGCACCTCCGCTGTCTACGGAGGTACCCGAGTGGTATAAGACCCTTAAGGAGGTCTTTGATAAGAAAAAATCAGAGATTATACCTCCTCATCGTCCCTAAGTCTGTGCTATAGACCTTCTGCCAGGCACCATGCCTCCGAGGGGCCATGTATACCCCCTCTCTCAGAAGGAAAATTATATTATGGAGGAGTATATCCGTGATTACCTCGCCTGTGGTTTTATACGTCGTTCCTCCTCCCCTGCAGGGGCAGGATTTTTCTTTGTGTCCAAAAAGGAGAGTGATTCGCGACCCTGTATTGATTACAGAGGTCTGAACAGGATAACTGTACGCAATGCTTACCCCATTCCGTTGATATCTGAATTGTTTGACTGCCTTAGAGGTGCTAAGATATACACAAAACTCGGCCTTCATGGGGCGTATAATTTGGTTCATGTCAAGATGGGTCATGAGTGGAAAACTGCATTTAACACCGAAAGTGGGCACTATGAATACCTTGTCATGCCTTTCGGTTTATGCAATGCGCCAGCAGTTTTCCAAAACTTAATAAACGATGTCCTAAGGGACTTCTTGCAAGTGTTTGTTATTGTCTATCTGGATGATATTCTGATTTACTCTCCTGACTTTGAGACACATCATGCTCATGTACACACAGTGTTACGAAGGTTACTCGAGAACGGGTTGTACTGCAATCTGGAAAAAGGTCTATTTGATATCAGATCTGTTCATTTTCTGGGTTATATAATCACCCCTGAGGGTTTTAAAAATGGACCCCAGAAACTCTCAACCATCAAAGAGTGGCCTCTACCCCAAGGGTTAAAGGCTATACAAAGGTTTCTGGGGTTCACCAATTATTACAGAAGATTCATAAAAAAAGTTTCATCTGTGGTTTCTCCTCTCACAGCCATGACTAGGAAGTAGGGGTGAGCTGTTCGGTTCGATCTGTTCGGAGTTCGCATCGAACATTCGACAGTTCGCCAACTTCGAACGTTTTGGGACGTTCGCCAAACGTTAGAAAAATTATTTTCTTAAAAAAAAAAAGTATAAAAAATGCTTAAAAAATACTAAAAAATCTAGAAATAAAGAGACTCTTTACTGCAGAATATTATAAGCAACGGTTTATTAGATATTGAATTAAAACGGGAATATTTTTAACATTGAAGCCTATGGGATAAAAAATTCTTGTTACTAAAACAACAGGCAGGCACAGCCCTCTAATCAGGCACTGTAGAGGGCAGCCTGCAGGGGCCTTCCAAGGATCCCCTTGAGGAGCATGCGGATAACAGAGCTGCGACTGTGCGGGCTAGCCGCCCAGGGTGCATGTGGCAGAGACAGGCAGCGCAGGGAGGGAGCCACTGCACCTGCTGCCACGACAGACCCCCCACAACCAGGATCCAGGGAGCCCCCACTGACCACCAGGCTAAGGTAAGGCGACACATTTCTAAAAAAAAAAAATCTGAGGACATTTTTAAATGTCCCCGGGAACATAAAATAAAACTGTTTTTTTTTTTCTTTCTCTACCTGGCTGAATGTATTTAATTATATATATTAGATACATTCAGCCAGGTAGAGGGGGGTGGCATGTGGGCTGCGCAGGGTCTTAGGCAGTGGTTTGGCTTTGTTGTGTGTATATTTTTAGCAAATTTATAGGGGAAGGTAAGGGCAGGTATGATAGATATATTTATATAGATAAGAAATATATCTATACTCTTATAAATATATATATCCAGACTTGTATTACACACACATTTTGGCAACTAATTGCCCCCCCCATATGGCTGATCCCTCCAGAAGAAATGTTGAACCCGATAGAGCAGAGAATAATATATATATTCTCTGCTCTGTCGGGTTCAACATTTCTTCTGGAGGGATCAGCCAAATTGGGGGGGGCATTTAGTTGAGATTGTCCACATGCCACCCCCCCATGTGCGTATGTGTATATATGGTCTGAGGTCTGTGGGTGGGTGTATATACAGTATATATCTGCGTGTTGATATATACGTATATGTCTGTGTGTGGTATCAATGCATCCCTACTCTATACACAGTGCTCCGTGTCCCTATAATATATATGATCAGGGGTTACTTTTTTTATATTTTTATACTATTCCTATTAAATTAACAGTAATTTTTGATTTATTTTATTCAGTAGAAACTTTTTTTGCCTATATAACATGTGCTTTGTGTAAATAAAAAACGGTTTTGTGTGTACATTTTAATTTAGTTAGTGGATTCCTGTCCAGTGCGGTGAGAAGCAAACATAATGTAGTGTAGACACGCTGCGAGGCGGAGCGGAGTGAAGTCAAGCCTGCAAAATGTTTGCTTCTCTTTGCTTCGCTACGCTGTGCGTCGCTACACGCTCAATGTGTCTCAGCCGTTATTCCTGCATCGCTAGCTTACCGAATCAGTTTGTATACTTGTTACTGACCCTGCATGTTCTGAGGACCCGATCTGTTGCCAACTTTGCCTGCCATTTGACTATTCTCTCTGTGTATTCCCTGCCTGTTCTGTTTGCTTCCTGTTGCTACTGCTGTGCGCCGATTCTCACCATATACAGTAGCGCAGTACAAGTGCCTAAACATTGCTGACCCGGTTTTGTTATAGCTGCTGATGTAACTGAATAGATCGGGTATGTCTTCTGCATTACCAAATCC
Source organism: Leptobrachium leishanense (assembly GCA_009667805.1). Lineage (NCBI taxonomy): Eukaryota > Metazoa > Chordata > Amphibia > Anura > Megophryidae > Leptobrachium > Leptobrachium leishanense. Next base: position 26,487 of record RXON01002613.1, read on the forward strand.
TCCACCACTGCACTCTTCCACAATACCACAGAGGGGTTACTTACGGTGTGAAGGCACTTGCTGCCACCAAAGGCACAATATTTGGGTGCACTGCCACTGACGCCTATACCAGATTCATATCATTTTAATATTTGACCGCAGGGTCCAACCCTGCACTCTTCCACAATACCACAGAGGGGTTACGGTGTGACGGCACTGTTGCAGACACTAAAGGCCCAATTTTAAAGCACCTATTGTTACTTTCATCCAAAGCCTGCATAAGTTTCACCATAATTTAGCCAAAAAAATCACTAACCTTGTTCTGCGTATCTTAAAATGTCTCCTCTTTTCATACAGACTGCCGCCCCAAGCAGTTGTTTATGAATAGATTAAAGGAAAATCATTTACCGTAATTTGAAATGTCATTTTTTTGTTTTTAAATGTTTCTATACATCCTACAAATCCACCACTTCACGGGCAGGTTATGGGGACCTCCTAGGCACGATATTTGAAGGAATCTTTTGTTTTTATTCTTAACCTTTATTTCATGGAAAACTCACTGTTCCTTTAAAAACGTTTTTTTTTTAAACTTTTTGTCCTTGTTTCCTGTCCCCCAGGGCATTACCCGGACCCACATACACCTTTTATGGCAAATATCTTGCATATATGCCCTCTTGGAGGGCACTCTAAAAATCGAACTTTCGAGTCCCATTGACTTGCATTGAGTTCGGTTAGTGTTCGAGTTCGAACTCTTGAAATTGTTCGAGTTCGAATGCGAACCGAACACGGGGGTGTTCGGCTCATCACTACTAGGAAGGGTGCTCAAAACCAAAGATGGAGCACCCAAGCCTTACAGGCTTTTGACAAACTCCATAAAGTTCACCCCGTTGCAGAATCCTAGCTCCCCGGCCACATTTGATTTCCTTACTGGTATTATTGAGATCCCGTTCAGTAAAACAATTATTGTTGCTGGATTCTACCGCCCACCGAGTTCCCCAGTGCACTCCCTTTCTGACATAGCCCAAATTCTTAGTAAATTAGTCGCTCAAAAATAAAAAAGGGAACTGCTGGTCCTCGGCGACTTTAATGTTGATTGGCTGAATCCTAAAAACAATAAACACTGCTCACTGTTTAAGGCTTTGCAGCTAACACAATTAATCTCCTCCCCCAGTCGCATTAATATGAAAAGCCCTAACCACACCTTGCTGGACTGGATTCTCTCCTCATGTCCTGATCGTATACAGGAGGCAGGCGTTCTCGCTAACAGTTTCAGTGATCACTGCCTAGTGTACTGTGTGCGCAAAATAAGGGCCATAAAATGTCCACCAAAGGTAGTAATCACCAGGTCTTTCAAGAAATGTAATCTTGAATCCTTCCTAAATGATCTCAAACAGCTCCCATGGTACAGACTAAACCTAATCCCAGACCTGGACTGTGCAATTGAATACTTTCAAGCCGAGCTCCTGAAAGTCTGGAACACCCATACCCCACTGCGCAAAGTGTGAGTAAAAGGGGCCCACCTCCCCTGGGTTACAGCTGACCTCACGCATACAGTTGTGTTCAAAATTATTCAACCCCCAATGCTGTAAAGGGTTTTAGGGAATTTAGTGTACATTTGTAATTGTATTCAGAATGAAATCCTACAAGGACTTTTTAAAGAACCATATGCAACTAAAATTACATCAATTGGTTTTGTAATACAGTAGTAAATGTTTCTTTTGTGAATTATTCATTGACACAATTATTCAACCCCTTAAAGACTACCACTCTGAAGAACAGAGGTTCATTCAAGTGTTTTCAATCAGGTATTGAAAACACCTGTGTGATGTCACGGAGCAGCAATAAAGCATAATAAGCACCAATTAGGCAGCTTTAAAATGACTGTGATACTCCGCTCCTTCTAGACATTACTGGTGTGGTTACAAACATGGTGAAGTCGAGAGAATGGTCAGGAAGACAAGAGAAGAGGTGATTACTCTTCACAGGAAGGGCAATGGCTATAAGAAGATTGCAAAGATGTTAAACATACCAAGAGAGACCATAGGAAGCATCATTCGCAAATTCAAGGCAAAGGGCACTGTTGAAACGCTACCTGGTCGTGGCAGAAAGAAGATGCTGACTTCGACTGCTGTGCGCTACCTGAAGCGTAGAGTGGACAAAAGTCCCCGTGTGACTGCTGAGGAACTGAGAAAAGATTTGTCAGATGTGGGTACTGAAGTTTCAGCTCAGACAATACGGCGCACACTGCGTAATGAAGGCCTCCATGCCAGAACTCCCAGGCGCACCCCCTTGCTGTCTCCAAAGAATAAGAAGAGTCGACTGCAGTATGCCAAAAGTCATGTGGACAAACCACAGAAGTTTTGGGATAGTGTTCTGTGAACTGATGAAACAAAATTAGAACTGTTTGGGCCCATGGATCAACGCTATGTTTGGAGGAGGAAGAACAAGGCCTATGAAGAAAAGAACACCTTGCCTACTGTGAAGCATGGCGGGGGTCAATCATGCTTTGGGGCTGTTTTGCTTCTGCAGGTACAGGGAAGCTTCAGCGTGTGCATGGTACCATGAATTCTCTTCAGTACCAGGAGATATTGGACTGCATCACATTGTCATCCGTCACAAACCTGAGGCTTGGGAGACGTTAGACCTTTCAACAGGACAATGATCCCAAGCATACCTCCAAGTCCACTAGAGCATGGTTGCAGATTAAAGGCTGGAACATTTTGGAGTGGCCATCGCAGTCACCAGACTTAAATCCGATTGCAAACCTCTGGTGGGACTTAAAGAAAGCAGTTGCAGTGCGCAAACCTAAGAATGTGACTGAACTGGAGGCTTTTGCCCATGACGAATGGGCGAAGATACCCGTAGATCGCTGCAAGACACTTGTGTCAAGCTATGCTTCACGTTTAAAAGCTGTTATAACTGTAAAAGGATGTTGTACTAAGTACTAAGATTGAATGTCACTTGGGGGTTGAATAAAACTGATAATGATGTGAGCACAGAAAAGACATTTGTGGTTATTTCATTATAAATGTTATGTTATATTTGTCTGACCTACACGTGCCTCTTTGATTTAATTGTAAGCAAGATGAATGTCAAACTGGCCAAAACACTCAATTTCAGTGGGGGTTGAATAATTTTGAACACAACTGTATGTACCAGTTTAGAGACTCCCTGTGGTCAAATTTCAAGAGTACTGGATCCATGAACAATCACTGTGAATACCGAAAATGCCAGAATGCATGCACAAAATAAACAAAAATGGCTAAAGCCCAGTACTTCAATGAAAATTTAAACAATAAAATATCAAACCCCAGAAATTTTTGGAAAATCATAAGTAACATACAAGCACCTCCTGTCCACTCCCAACCGGCTGCTGTCAAAGTAAACAACCAAACTGTACAACACCCCCTAGATGTAGCAAATGCTTTTAATAATTATTTTGTTGGATGCACCACCACCCTGATTGCTAAGCTAGGAAATGACACGCAATCAGAAAGGCCGCACACAGGTCAGGCCCCACCAACAGTGCAAAGACCCTGTAATGCAGAGAAATTCAGTTTTAGACCAGTGCCTGTCAGTGCCATCAATAAACTTCTCCGTAACCAAAAAATGAAATACCAGTCTGGACCTGATCAAATCCCAGCAATGCTGCTGAAAATCAGTGCGCCAGCAATTGCAAAACCTGTCGCAACCCTAATCAATGAATCACTGGCGACTGGATACATACCCAAACTTTGGAAGACTGCAAGGGTGGTACCTATCCATAAAAGTGGAGACAATACTTTGGTATCCAACTACTGCCCAATATCACTGCTCCCTGTAATGTCAATTCTAATGTCAATGTCAATTCTGGAAAAATGTGTCTACACTCAATTACGTGATTATTATCAGTATCAGAACTATTTAACCCCAGATCAATCAGGCTTTCGTCCAAATCATTCAACTACAACTGCCCTTTTAAAAGTTTGTAATGATATCCAAGCGGGCATGGAACAAGGAAACCTAACTGGAGCCATCTTCCTTGATTTTGCCAAGGCTTTTGACACAGTAGACCATGGCATCCTATTACAAAAACTTAAAAACTCTGGTATTGGTGATAGCACGTTAACCTGGTTCCAATCATATGTGTCTGATAGGTCACAATTTGTGTCCATTTCTGACAGCACTTCCCTTCCCCTCCCAGTCACGTGTGGTGTACCCCAAGGCTCAATTCTCGGCCCCCTGCTATTCACTATATTCATAAATGATCTGCCCAATGTCTGCAAAGCCTCAACTGTACACATGTACGCAGACGACACTGTAATCTATACCAGCAAACCAAATCTCCCACAGCTGGAGGCAGTGCTGCAAGAACAATTCACAGGGGTAGAAAAGTGGATCGCAGATAACAAATTTTTTCTAAATACTGACAAAACTGTTACAATGCTCTTTGGAACCGCACCTAAACTACACAAATTGCAAACACCCCATCTATGTGTCAGGACAAAATCAAATGGCAAGCTGACCACAGTCACTTCTCTCATATATCTAGGTATGTGGTTAGACCCAAATCAATCTTTTGGCCCCCACATCGAAAAACTCTCATCTAAACTCTACCCCAAACTAGGTGCCCTGTACAGAAACAAATCCTGCCTGAGCCCCGCGGTAAGAAAGCAGATTGTACAACAAATGCTTATGCCAGCCATTGAATACGGAGATGTAGTGTATGCAGCTGCCCCTCAAACACACCTCCAGAAACTTACTACATTGTATAACTCATTCTGTCACTTTGTGCTACAATGTAACTACATGACCCACCATTGAGACATGTTAAAAGAACTAAACTGGCCATCGCTGGAATCTAGACGCACCCTTCGCCTTTCCAACCTGGTGTTTAAGAGCTTTTCTGGGAAGCTACCACCCTACCTGAATATGCTGCTTCCCCGGCAGTTCCCTCATCCTATAACCTCAGATCCAGGACCAGCACCTTACTTGCAATACCACAATACAAAAAGAAAGTGGCTCGATCCTCATTTTCCTACAGAGCACCGCAAATATGGAATAACCTCCCAGACACGTCAAATCTTCCCCCAGTCTAAAGTCCCTTAAGACTACCCTATTAACATACCTCATTTCGAAATGCACCTGTAAACATGTAACATAATGACTTTATTTCCTACATATTTATTTTTCTGTTAATCTGTATATTTGGTCTTGTGTTAATATCTTGCATTTTACTATTTTGTATTTCTGTGACCACTCAATGTTCTTGAACCCAGGACATACTTGAAAACGAGAGAAATCTCAATGTATCCTTCCTGGTAAAATCCTTTTATAAATAAATAAATAAAAAAAACAAAACTTAAGGAGGTGTTCACCAGTCCTGCGACATCCCGAGCCAGAATTGCCGTTCCAACTTGAGGTAGACGCATCTAAAATCGGCATAGGTGCAGTCCTATCCCAAAGAGAAAGCCCTGAAAAACCGTTACACCCCCGTGGGTTTTATTCTAGAAAAATGACACCCGCAGAGAAGAATTATGACATAGGTAATAGGAAATTGCTCGCTGTTGTCGCAACACTGAAAGAGTGGCGTTACCTGTTAGAGGGTTCACAAGATCCCATAATCATCATAACGGATCACAAGAATATGATTTATATTGGGGATGCTAAACGTCTGCATGCTAGACAGGCTAGATGGTCTCTGTTCCTGTCTAGCTTCAACTTTGTACTTACCTATCGTCCTGGTTCAAAGAATACTAAGGCAGATGCATTGTCGAGACAGTACGAGACATACATAACATCATACCTTTGATCAAAGCCCTATTGTTCATCAGGAGAGGATTCTCGTTACGACTGTTCTTACTGTCTCTTCTTCCTTGCTAGAGAAATTGCAGGCTGTCCAAGGCACAGCTCCTACAGAGAAACCACCTTGTAAACTCTTCATTCCTGAAGAGGAGAGGAGACAGATTATGTCGGTATATCATGATACCAAACCTTTTGGTCATATGGGTATAACCAAAACCCTAACCACCCTAGAAAAACAGTTCTGGTGGGCAGATATGCGTAAAGATGTTACTGCATACATAGCCACCTGTGAGGCGTGTTGTAGAAGTAAAAGTCCTAAGACCTTGCCCATAGGACTACTACAACCTTTGCCTGTCCCCGAGAGACCATGGTCCCACCTGTCTATGGACTTCATAACTGACCTACCCATATCTCACGAAAATACAGTCATACTCACCATCATCGACAGGTTCTCTAAAATGGTTCATTTTGTGCCTCTGGCCAAGTTACCTTATGCCATGGAACTAGTACCGATCTTTGTGCAGAACATTGTATGACTTCATGATGTTCCCCTAAGTATAGTGTCTGATAGAGGCACTCAATTCGTATCCAAGTTTTGGAGAGTGTTCTGTACGAATCTGGGCATACAGGTGAGTTTCTCCTCTGCCTACAATCCCCAGACTAATGGGGCAGCTGAGAGAACCATCCAAAAAGTGGAACAGTACCTATGATGTTTTGTATCTGAGAAACAGGACGAGTGGTCAGACCTCTTGCCTTGGGCAGAGATCGCTTTAAATAATGCAGTCAGTGAGACTACAGGCCGTTAACCCTTTTATACAGTGTATGGGTTCGATCCTCCTATGTTCCCCTCTACCTTCCAGGAGACCGCCTTGCCTGCTCTGGAAGAGCATTTGCTATCACTAAAAAAGACATGGGAGACTGTCAGGGAGGTTATGAAGGCCAACATTGCGAAACAAAAGGAGAAGGCTGATAGAAAGAAAAAACCTGCTCCTGTGTACATGACGGGGGATCGAGTCTGGCTTTCCACTAGAAACATTAAGCTCTTGGTTCAGTCTATGAAGTTGGCTCCTAGGTATATTGGTCCTTATAGGGTGGTACGCAGGGTTAATCCCGTGTCCTATGCCTTGGCAATACCTCATGGTTTGACTATACATAACGTGTTTAATGTTAGCCTCCTCAAACCGCTCACGTGCAACAGATACTCCCGGGTTTGCCCACCTCCTCTGCCTATACGCTCCCGGGGTGGGGAGTAATACGAGGTTCGTGATTTTCTGGGGTCCCGCATGGTCAGAGGTATTGTTCAATTTCTGGTCGACTGGGAGGGTTATGGTCCCGAGGACAGGTCCTGACTGCCGGCCAGTGAAGTGCATGCGCCTCGTTTGGTTCGCCAATTCCATGCCACCCGTCCTTCTGTGCCTGGTGGTCATCCAGTGTCCACCCGTATACGGGGGCGTTCTGTCACGTTCTCGACCCCCGATGCCGGGGAGGGGGGCCCGGACCCCTGGCGACATTGCGGGCCATCCGAGGAGGGGAGGAGTTGCGGCACTTCCAGGAGGCGGGGCACATTCTGATGACACGTGCCTGCCTGTTGCATCCCTGGCAACTGTTGCTGCCCGGGGTGGAGCCTGAACCCCCAGCAGCAGAGAGCGATGGACACATCAAAGGAGTGTCGGTGCAGGGAAGGGGGCAGGGCACGCTCTTATGACGAGTGCCCACCGGTCTTAAAAGGTTGGCGCACAGAGTCCTCGGCGCGCTGACGTGGAGTTTATTCCCGCATCGCTTGGCGTATACCTTGATATTTTCTGACTTCCTTATTGTGTTTTGACCGGACTGTCTGAGTACCCTGCTAGTTGCCGACCTGGATTGCCTCTGACCATTCTCTTTCTTAAGCCCTCTGTGTTTGTCATTATTATGGTCTGAGTGGTGTTCATACCACTTGTTTTGTTGCGTACTTGCATGTCTGTTTTGTCTGCTATTATTTAGTATATTGCTATTTCTGCCCAGTATTTCATTTGGTCTCGAAATCAAGTGGTACTGGGCAGTATCTGATATCTCAGGTCTTGTCTGTTCTCCCTGCATTTGGTTAAACGGTCTTTTTCGGTTTCACGTCTTGCGTCTAAAGTCTGTCCTTAAGGATCCCCAATTAAGGCTGTTAACGTGAGCAGGAGAGCGGGTGTTACAACTAGCGGCTGCTGTGGGAAATGAGAAGATGAGGTAATGCAGCAGTATTATCCAGTTTATTATTGAAAAGTGACTAGGGGGACAATCAGGGCCGGACTGGGAATCAAAAGCAGCCCTGGAAATTATTTTTTAGACCAGCCCTACATACACCAATTGGAGACGTAGTGATGAGTGAAAACAAGTGTGGTTTATTGGCAAGTGAAAATAAAAAATTCTTATACCCTCTGGGATGTGTATTCCCACTCCAAGGGGTGTTGGAAAGTGATCCTTCTGTCTATTCTGAGGGTCTGAGCGCTCTGCGCTAGGTTTTCTTTTAGGATATCTGTTTTGATTTGTTTACTTTTGAAGTCCTGGTTTACTATACTACCCAGAAACACAAAACAACATTTAAAAAAATTTACCCATCCTTAAGCTTCGGCTATGTGCTGGAGAAAGGCACTGTGGATGAGAGAATGGGGGTCCGGCAAGGAAGCGGAACCAAAAGATGTGACCAAGTCGGGGTACGGAGATCTGTTACAATAATTTTGTAGTCTTCCCCAGATTTGTGCTTTAATCCCTTCCCTGCTGAACCATTTCACGCCAGTATGCTGAGCTAATTTTTACCGCTCATCATGTTTAAACGCGTTTAGAAGCCATGTTTGGCGAATTGCCTGCACATACGGTGCCTGTCAGTGGCGTAACTAGAAACCTGAGGGCCCCGGTGCAAGAATCCATGAAGGGCCCCCCAACCCCCCCAAAAAAAGATCCATATTTTCACCTTTTTTTTTTTCCTGCAATATAATAAAGATAGTATTGCCCCCAGCTCACATGGATATATATATTGCCCCAGCTCACATGGACATATATTGCCCCCAGACCACACATGGATATATTGCCCCCAGGCCACACATGGATATATTGCCCCAGCTCACACATGGATATTTTTGCCCCCAGCTCATTGAAATACTGCCCCAACACATGGATACACTGCCCCAATACCTGGATACTGCCCCAGCACATGGATATACTGCCCCAGCTCTGCCCCCCAGCTCACGGATATACTGCCCCAGCTCTGCCCCCCCAGCTCCTCATGGATATACTGCCCCAGCTCTGCCCCAGCTCATGGATATACTGCCCCAGCTCTGCCCCCAGCTCCTCATGGATATACTGCCCCAGCTCATGGATATACTGCCCCAGTTCTGCCGCCCCAGCTCCTCATGGATATACTGCCCCAGCTCTGCCCCAGCTCATGGATATACTGCCCCAGCTCATGGATATACTGCCCCAGCTCTGCCCCCCAGCTCATGGATATACTGCCCCAGCTCTGCCCCAGCTCATGGATATACTGCCCCAGCTCTGCCCCCCCAGCTCCTCATGGATATACTGCCCCAGCTCTGCCCCCCAGCACATGGATATACTGCCCCAGCTCATGGATATACTGCCCCAGCTCTGCCCCCCCAGCTCCTCATGGATATACTGCCCCAGCTCTGCCCCCAGCTCATGGATATACTGCCCCAGCTCTTCTCCCCCAGCTCATGGATATACTGCCCCAGCTCTGCCCCCCAGCTCATGGATATACTGCCCCAGCTCTGCCCCCCAGCACATGGATATACTGCCCCAGCTCATGGATATACTGCCCCAGCTCTGCCCCCTCAGCTCATGGATATACTGCCCCAGCTCTGCCCCAGCTCATGGATATACTGCCCCAGCTCTGCCCCCTCAGCTCATGGATATACTGCCCCAGCTCTTCTCCCCCAGCTCATGGATATACTGCCCCAGCTCATGGATATACTGCCCCAGCTCATGGATATACTGCCCCAGCTCTGCCCCCCCAACTCCTCATGGATATACTGCCCCAGCTCATGGATATACTGCCCCAGCTCTGCCCCCCCAGCTCCTCATGGATATACTGCCCCAGCTCTGCCCCCCAGCTCATGGATATACTGCCCCAGCTCTGCCCCAGCTCATGGATATACTGCCCCAGCTCTGCCCCCCAGCTCATGGATATACTGCCCCCAGCCCAGCTCTTACCTGCTCTGCTGGCCCCAGGCCCAGGGTAGGCTCCGCCGGCGTCTTCTCCTCCTTGGCGAGCGGCCGCTGGAAACATACAGCTTGGCCGCTCGCCGGAAACCACCTGATCAGCGCGAGGTCTCGTGCGCTGGTCAGGTGGTTTCTCTCCCACGTGAGCGGCCAAGCTGCATGTCAGTGGCCGCTCGCGTAGGGAGAGGGACGGCCAGCGCGCGGCTCCCAGATTCCGGCGCTGATTGCCGGAATCTGGCGGGCGGCGCTGGGCCCCCCTCCAGTGGCGGAATGCCAGGGCCCGGTCGCAACTGCTACCGCTGCGACCCTGGTACTTCCGCCACTGGTGCCTGTTCAAGAGCAGTGAAATCCCCATAGAGAAGCAATGCTTCGACTATTCAGAGAACAAAAACCAGCAGTGAAACGTTGCCAAAATGCCCTGCCATTCGGTGGTTTCATTCACCAGGTTTATTCAGGAGAGTCCCATAGGCTTCAATGTTAAAAAGATTCCCGTTTTAATTCAATATCTAATAAACTGTTTATTATAATATTCTGCAGTAAAAGGTTTCTTTATTTTTAGATTTTTCAGGATTTTAGGCATTTTTCTGTCATTTTTGTTCTGTAGTTTCTTTGTTTCACTTTTCAAACATTCAAGCGTACTGTTTTTTTTCACTCCATTCGTCTGCGGTGTCGGGTTTTTTCGACAGCTGCTCTGCGCTGTGATCGGCTCCTGCTCGGGTTTCTCCGGCATGCTCGACGGGGTTAATCCAGGTGTTTTTGCGGGTTTCGGTGTGCGTTCGCCCTGGTTTTGCGGTGAATTTTTGGCGGGTTTGCGGCGACTTTTTGCGGCATTACGGCGGCCCTGTGGTGCTTGCTGAATACACTGCATCGCCGAAATAGGATCGCCAAATCACACCGAATTGAAGAGAACGAAAAGACACCGAAAGTGCTGTGAGTTTTCGATTCTCTTTGAATAACTCTGATAATATATAATTTTTATATGTATACGTCATATCCTGCCTATATATTAGAACAAAAAAGCAATAAAATTAGAATTTTTAATTATCTACAGCGTGTAAAGTGTTTTTTTTTTTACATTTCATCACATGAGCGTTTGCGTTTATATTTTCTATGGGGTGCGCTTGTACAAAAATTAGAAATGTGGACTCGTTACATTTTTTTGGGGGGAATTATGTGATTTTTAGCAAACGCACCCCATAGAAAAAAATCATTAGTCCAGCATCATTGTTCACATTATAATTGAAATGTGAACAATATTGCTGCATAAATAAAAACAACACACACCAATTTTTTTTTACATTTTGTTTATGATTTTTTTAATTTTGTTTTACTTTGAACATGGTCATGTTGGGTATCATTCGAAAGGCCATGCTCAGACCTTTCGAATGACACCCTCCATGCCCCCCTAGCTGCGGTTCTAGAGATATTAGGGTTCAAAGGAACCCCCTATCTGCACCAGGTGATTTCCTTGGGAAATCCCCGGGCAGATAGGGGTTGCCTGGCTATCTGATGTCATCACGCTATGCGCTATGACGTCCGGCAGCGAGGGGGAACCCAGAGGGGGAGCCGCCATCAAAGATGGCGACCCCCACCGGAGCTAGGCCACAATTTGGCGCTGAATCGCGACCCGGTGTCTGAAGGGTTAAAGCCAGGTGCCGCTTAAAAGGGGAGACTTTCCCCTTTTAAGCGGTGCCTGGCTTGTGGCACTGCTCCTTCCCGATCGGGAGGGAGAGGGATCCGAACTGATCCACCCCCTCCATTTCAGGCGATCTCTTGGCATTGCCGGGGGGGGGGGTCGCCTGGAAATGACATCATTGCGCATGGCGCGATGACGTCATTGACGTCGGGAGGCGCTTAACTTCAGCGTCTGAGGACGCTGAAGCCAGAACGCCGCAGGACCCCGGACAAAGAGGTGAGTATCTCCGTGGGGGCGTGTGGGGAACGTCCCCCGCATATAGCGGGAGTCGATTATGACGTTCCCCACACGTCCTCCGCAGTGAAGGGTTTAACACAATCCTATACATAAATACAGAAAAAATAGCATCGCGCCCATACTCACCGGACCGGCAGCAACTGCCAGGAGTAACACAATCCTGCCCGAGCTCTACAGCCAGTTCCTGTCACGGATTCCCTATGGATATATGTATATGATCCATGTACGCAGAGTTACCCTAATATTCCGATCCTTGTAGTGGTCGGTTATAGTGACTAAGTAGAGAACAGTCTGAGACAAGAGCGTATATATATATGTTAACAAACAGATGCCAGATATCTGTATACAATACTGCGGAGCCAGATGACAAAACACTGGAGTGGTAGATCGCTAGATTCAGAGGTCTAAACAGAAGAGTAATCGATTGCCAAAAGCCAGCGGTCAAAAACACAGGAATGGTTGATTTCCAAAAGCCAGGCATCTATACAAAAGATTGGTCGTTTTCCAAAGCCAAAGGTCTATACACAAGATTATTCTTTTTCCAGAGCCAGAGGTGTATACACAAACAGGGCCGTAGATAAAAAAAATTCCTGGGGGGTCCAGAATTAATTATAACCAGGCACATAGCCCCAGAATTAATTATAGCCAGACACATGCCCCCAAAATAAATTATAGCCAGACAGGGACCCACAGAATTAATTATAACCAGCCACATGCCCCCCAGAATTAATTATAGCCAGGCAGGGATCCCCAGAATTAATTGAAGCCAGGCAGGGACCACCTGAATTAAGTATAACCAGCCACATGCCCCCCAGAATTAATTATAGCCAGGCAGGGATCCCCAGAATTAATTGAAGCCAGGCAGGGACCACCAGAATTAATTATACCCAGCCACATGCCCCCCAGAATTAATTATAGCCAGACAGCAACCCCCAGAATTATTTATAACCAGCCACATGCCCCTCAGAATTAGTTATAGCCAGACAGGGACCCTCAGAATTAAGTATAACCAGCCACATGCCCCCCAGAATTAATTATAGCCAGGCAGGGACCCCAGAATTATTTATAACCAGCAACATGCTCCCCAGAATTAATTATAGCCAGGCAGGGACCCCCAGAATTAATTATAACCAGCCACATGCCCCCCAGAATTAATTATAGCCAGACAGCAACCCCCAGAATTATTTATAACCAGCCACATGCCCCTCAGAATTAGTTATAGCCAGACAGGGACCCTCAGAATTAAGTATAACCAGCCACATGCCCCCCAGAATTAATTATAGCCAGGCAGGGACCCAGAATTATTTATAACCAGCAACATGCTCCCCAGAATTAATTATAGCCAGGCAGGGACCCCCAGAATTAATTATAACCAGCCACATGCCCCCAGAATTATTTATAACCAGCCACATGCCCCTCATAATTATTTATAGCCAGACAGGGACCCCCAGAATTAAGTATAATCAGCCACATGCCCCCCAAAATTAATTATAGCCAGGCAGGGACCCCCATAATTAATTATAACCAGCCACATGCCCCCCAGAATTAATTATAGCTAGGCAGGAACCCCCAGAATTAATTATAACCAGCCACATGCTGCCCAGAATTAAATATAGCCACGCAGGGACCCCCAGAATTATAACCAGCCACATGCCCCTCAGAATTATTTATAACCAGCCACATGCCCCTCAGAATTATTTATAGCCAGACAGGGACCCCCAGAATTAATTATAACCAGCCACATGCCCCAAGAATAAATTATAGCCAGACAGGAACCCCCAGAATTATTTATAACCAGCAACATGCCCCCAGAATTATAACCAGCCACATGCCCCCAGAATTAAGTATATCCAGCCACATGCCCCCCAGAATTAATAATAGCCAGGCAGAGACCCCCAGAATTATTTATAACCAGCAACATGCCCCCAGAATTAATTATAGCCAGGCAGGGACCCTCAGAATTAATTATAACCCGCCACATGCCCCCAGAATTAATTATAGCCATCCAGGAACCCCCAGAATTAATTATAGCCAGACAAGGACCCCCAGAATTAATTATAGCCAGACAGAATTGTACTTACCTAGCCTGCAGACCTCAGGACCGCCGTGTTCCTCAGAGCAGCTCAGGCATGCTCCTGCATGCAGCCACCTCCTCAGCCCTCCAACCGCCTCCTCCGTCCAGCAGGAGCAGGGAAAGACTGGGGAAAAAGTCCCCCCAGTCTCTCCCTGCGTATCACTACGCAGACCGTCCGGATCTCGCGAGGCAAGAACCGGCTGGTCATGTGACCGGCAGGGGGAAACTCAATGGAGTCCGTAGGACTCCATCGAGTGGATGCTCGCGGCTGCGCTCAGCTGCGAGCATCTTGTCCCGTAGCGCGTGGTAACAATGCAGGCAGCATTTTTTGCGCCTGTATTGTAATCTAGTGTTAAAACGCTGTCGCAATGGGGAAAACTGCGGGCGCAGTTTTTCCTCCCTTGCGCCCGCGTTTTAACACTAGGATCGTAATGTAGCCCAAAGTTTGTTTATCTAGTTATCATTTTGTGGATTTCTCCCATGGTGCAACATTTGCCAAAATCGGTGCAAAAGTTTTACTTAAATACAGTAGATGGATAAAACCACAGCAGTAAACCGTTATTGAGCAGTGATGTGCGGTGAGGTCAGTGGCTGGTGAAGCACTGGCTAGAAATACACAGGTTACGTAGGTTCAGGTTCAGTGCTCCCCAGGGTCTGGCTGCTGTCAGTGCTCCCCAGGAACTGGCTGCTGTCAGTGCTCCCCAGGAACTGGCTGCTCTCAGTGCCCCTCTGGATCTGGCTGCTCTCAGTGCCCCTCTGGATCTGGCTGCTCTCAGTGCTGCCCAGGATCTGGCTGCTCTCAGTGCTCCCCAGGATCTGGCAGCTTTCGGTGCTCCCCAGGAACTCTGCGTCATCCATTCCAGGCAACCTAGTATGACACTGAGGCCACAACCCGAGCCCACTGAATGTGCGAGACAGGATGCGAGACAGACGCGAGACAGGACAGTCACATGACAGAAGACAGACGGAGCCAAAGGCGTGGGAACATGGAGCAGGTGAATTTGACTGTGCAGCTGCAGTCCTTAATGGCAGGTTCACCTGCCACCCCCTGACCTCACATCCTTGTTATTGAGGTGGATGAGTGAATGTTTAGATAAGGCAGCAGGGGGTGTATTGTGTTGTCAGGGCTACTCAAGATATGAGGTGGCAGCTGAATGAGATACGACAGAGAGCTTAAATGACTTCTAATATACCCCCTCCAGTGATGTCCTTTGAATACATCCCACACAATACAATGATTTGAGTCAGTCACTGACCCATTCGCTCCATTCTATGGCCAAAACCACACAGTGAGGGCCAAGTGATGTAAAGATACTGTGTGGGGGAGGGGCAGTATACAACACAAAAGATCATACAAAGATCAAACCCAGTGACACACAGAGTAAAATATTTTCTTAACTAAACATACAAGAGAAAAACAAAGCAGATGTAATATCAGCAACATAAAATAAACACAATAAGGACATTCTTTGGTGGTAGTGGCCCTTTAAATCGAGGAAAAGATTCAGCTCTCCTAAAGATATTAACATCTTAATGCTGCAGGGCGTGCTATGCTTTCCCAGTGGGAGGTGGGCCTGAACGTCACAAGACAGCATATCACGCCCGCTGGCTCCTGTTTTATGCCTTCCAGCCTGCACCCAAAGACAGCCAGCAGCATGTGTCATTGGCTACTGCAGGCCATCCCCTTGTAGCCAATGATGCACGGCACGTAGGCTAGGAAGGAGGGCTGGCGGAGTCGTACTCTCATGCCCTTCCAGCTTTCGGACCCATCCAACGGGCCAAAACCGTCTGGCAGTAAGAGGTTACGTTGATGATTGGTTTTAATGATTCCCTCATGAAGTGCCTCACATACAAACAGTCATTGAGCTTGTGTAGATCCAGGATCAGCCTTCACTCATCCAAAGCTTTGATTGCTAGAAAAAGGTGTGAGTGTTCCTCTCTGAACCACTGAAGAGAAGGAAGTCTTATATAATCCAATCACCACAAAGCATAAACAAAATAGTTTTGAACATTTCTTTTTCTTGATCACATGGAAGTGTGATGCACTTGAAGACACCTTCGATGAACCCCATCTATCCACAATAAGCAAAGGAGGTCCTTCAAGATTAATGCCAACACACACACCCTTGTTTTTTATCAACTCATCCTTGTGAAGCACCTGCTGGTGCCCTGAAACCAAATATACACACTCTGGAGCAATGCAATGGAATTTAGCTTATTGCAAACAAAATTTAGATGCAAATGGGATCCAGAATGTGTACTCATAGCTGCAGCACCTCAGGCATGACAGCAAAGTTGCCTAAACAGCTTGAAAATCAGTATTTTTTTCTTCAAGCCCAAGCTGTATTATAGAAATGTAGTAGCACTTTTTTGCCCAGCAGATGGCGCCATCTGACACCACCAAGCAATTTATCCACAAGCTTATAATTTCCTGCTTAGACTACTGCAATAACCTACTAACTGGCCTTCTTCTCCCCCCCCCCCCCGTGCAATCTAAACAAATCAGCCCGGCTCATTGACCTCACCCGTCGCTCTGTCTCTGCCGCCCCTCTCTGACTCCCTGAACTGGCTCCCCATCAACAGCCAAATTAAATTCAAAATCCTTACCCTGACCTACAAAACCCTCACTAACTCAACTCCCCACTACCTGTCCTCACTAATAACTAAATATACCTCAGCCCGCTCCCTAAGATCCAACAAAGATTTATATCTTCAGCAGCGCTGGAAGTGTTTTTTTGTATTTTTCCTGTAGGTCATTGGAGTCCCTAAAGGATGCAGAAGGTGACTCTCACTTCCTAGCCACAGCAAGTAAACTGAGGTATTTTTTGTCAGGTTATACAGATTCCTGACCCCCAATTTTTTTCTTTGTATTTTAACAATTTATATCTGGCATCCTCCATGATCCCCACCTCACATGCCAGACTCTAGGACTTTTCTCGTGTGGAGCCGACCCTATGGAACACGCTTCCTTGCGCTATCAGACTCTCCCCAAATCTGGCGTCTTTTAAACGTTCACTAAAGACACTTCTATTTAGGGAAGCCGACCACCTGACTCCGTAATAAACATCCAACCAACTCAATATCCGTCCTCATCTCGTTCTACTTAACCAGCATTCCCATCACTGCAGTCTTCCCTCCCCTCCAGTTCCTTACCCTTCCACCCATAATGGGCCCTATCACCTTCCCCTTGCCAAAACAGGAATGACAAGTGGAAAAATTAGCATTTGCCAATTTCACCTTAGAGCTCCAGTTTTACCATAAGATTACGGGGCAGGCGCTGAGTCCAGCAGCCTGCCCGGTAGTGGCTGTTAGCCTTCTGGATGCTCAGGACAGAGCTAACGCACCGCCCCTTGAATCCCCTCCATGGAGTCCATAGGACTCCAGGAAGGTTTCTGCTGCTCGGTCACATGACCATGTCAGGATCTTGCCTCTCGCGAGTGTATAAAGCATAGTCACCTGTCCGATTTACCAATCATGCAGATATCACTCTGTATATAAAGCACAGTCACCTGTCCGATTTATCAATCATGCAGATATCACTCTGTATATAAAGCATAGTCATCTGTCCAGTTTATCAATAATACAGATATCACACTGTATATAAAGCAGTGGTTCTCAACCTATGGACCCTCAGGACCCACAATTTTCCTTGGCCATTAAGTCATGACCCAAAAATAATTGACTTTCTGAAACATTAAAATTTATTCCACAAAACAATGTGTACAATATTCTACAATGTATTCACTTTTTAAACAATTTTGTAAACACGGATTCTTTCCAAAATGGATAGTGCAGTAATCACAGCACTAGTGAAAACAAAACTGTTGCTGTGGAAAAACCCCAATAAAATAAACTGTAGTTGAAACATGTGAAATTAATTAGAAATTATGGGGAAACTGGGGACGCTTCTTGCTCTTAATAAGTGTCTCAAAGTCTGGGGTGATGGTAGACAAAGCAACTCTAATTTAAATCACTAGTGAATATTTTTTTTTATAAAAAACTTAAACTCACCTTGTCCGCGAATCCCCTCTGTCCGTTTCTGCTGCTGCACACATTATTTCTTCACAGCAGCGGCAGCCTGCCCTCCCTGAGCCTACGTAATTTGCATAGCTGAACGCTACACTTATCGCGTAAGCTAAAGCTGGCCAAGAGATTGAGATGTCTGCAGCGCACGTCTGGCGCTGCCTACTTCCTGAACCTACACCTTTCAGTGCCTCAGATAGGCACTGAGAACAATGGAATAGCTTGGACCAATGGGAAAGTACCATTGGTCCAAGCCATTCAAAAAAATGCCTCCATGGGAGGCTGGTGACCCATGCATTGATTGATGCAAGATGGTCATGTGACTGTCCTAGTCTCACACAGTCAGTGGGTGCGGGGCTGTGCTTGGGTTGTGGTCTTATTGTGACTGCTCACTGTGGCACCACCTCCTCCATGCATGTGGAGGGGGCAGTATGTGGCTGACACTTAGCTGCATGGAGTGGCGATGCAGATCCTGGGGAGCACTGAGAGCAGCCAGATCCTGGGGAGCAGTGAGAGCAGCCAGATCCTGGGGAGCACTGAGAACAGCCAGTTCCTGGGGAGCACTGAGAGCAGTCAGATCCTGGGGACACTGAACCTGAACCTACGTAACCTGTGTACAGTATAGCTGGCTCTGATACTAGTCAGTGCCTCACCAGCCACTGACCTCACCGCACGTCACTGGTATGCAGGGAGGCCGGGATCAGGAAGCAGTGTTTGATTCTGCTGAGAATTCTCACAGGGTAATTCAAAGAGATTCGAAAAGTCACCGCACGTTCGGTGACTTTTCGTTTTCTTCAATTCGGTGCAAATCGGCTTTCCCATTTCGGCGACTCTGCGGTGTATTCAGCAAGCACCACAGGGCTGTCGAAGTGCAGGGAAAAGCTGCCAAAAACCCGCCAAAAACCCAGCGAATGCATGCCAAAAACCCACAAAAACATCTGGATTAACCCATCAAAGACGCCGGAAAAACCAGAGCAGAAGCCGATCACATGCAGAGCAGCTGCCGGAAAAAGCCGACACCGCAGACGAAGGAGGTGAATAAATTAGCAAAACAGTTTGCATGAATGTTTGAAAAGTGAAACGAGGTTTGCAAAGAAACTACTGAGCGAAAATGTCTGAAATTTACATATGAGGTCCAGGGAATGATAATAAAAAGGGCTGTTACAGAAAAAATAAGTAACATTAAAAAAAAACCCCTGAATTTAAAAAAAATTCCAGAAAAATGCTTAAACTATCCTAAAACAAATCTATAAATAAAGAGACTCTTTACTGCAGAATTTTATAATGAATGGTTTATTAGATATTGCATTAAAACGGGAATATTTTTAACATTGAGGCCTATGGGATTCGCCTGAATAAACCTGTCGAAGTAGTAGAACAAGAAAAAATTTGCCATTATTTCTGAGGGCGCTTCACTGTTTTCATTAAACCTGTCGAATTAACCACCGAATGGCAGGGCATTTCGGGAACCTTTCACTGCTGGTTTGTGTTCTCTGAATAGCCGAAGCAGTGCTTTTTCATGGGGTTTTCACTGCCCTCGAACAGGCACTGAACAGGTACCGTATGTGCAGGCAATTCGTCAGGATTTGGCGAATTGCCTGCTCTCTGGATAGCCGAATGGCCAAGAAAGGTAACCGAACGCTGATTTTCAGCGTTCGGTTACCTTTCTCCAGCAATTCGGATCTCTTTGAATTACCCTGTCAGTGTACATTCTACTTTTCTGCAGGGATTATCACATCATGAGGAAGGCAGGAAAGGATGACTAGAGAGAGATTTATAGAGTAAAAGGGAGAGAGTGATAGAGGGAGAAATAGAGAAGTGGAGAGGAAGATACAAGGACAGGTGGAAAAATACACAGGACACACAGATATAGATGGACAGACAGAATAACAGATATTCAGAAGGAACGATGCATAAATAGGTAAAAGGACAGATTAACAAAATGACAAACAGAAAAGGGAAAAACACAATCAAATATACATAGGGAGACCCCCCCCCCTTTACCAAACAGCCTTTTGCTTCCCTGAGATGTGCACACTGTTGGTAGTCAGTAGTAGAATGCTCTGGACACATGTCAGTTCCTGTTGGGAGTACAGAGCTGCTGCCAGTCATGGAGTCCCACCCCACACCTTCCCATTACAGATTTCCCTCCCCCCACCTTGCCATTACAGAGTATCTTACCTGATGCAGCTGGTCCCAGGCGGCGTGTGGCGGCTGGATCTGTAGCTGAGGGGGCGGGGCTATCCTTGCTCCTCTCACTAGCAACTGCGTGCCAGAGCTTCCTTCAAGCGGGGAAGTTCCGGCACGCGGTTGTTGTGAGGGAGGCAGAGGTAGCCGTGCCGCCTGGGACCCACTGCTGCAGGTAAGATGTATCAGCAGGTCCCAGGCATTAGAGAGGCCTGGGGGCACTTGCCTCGCAACCCAGTCCGCCCATGGTCACGACCAACTACTTTATAAACACTAATATAAAGCACAGTCATCTGTACGATTTATCAATAATACAGATATCACTCTGTATATAAAGCATAGTCACCTGTCCAGTTTATCAATAATACAGATATCACTCTGTATAAAATCCGTCAGGTGACTGTGCTTTAATCAATAATGCGGATATCACACTGTATCTAAAGCACAGTCACCTGACTGATTTATCAATAATGCAGATATCACTGTGTATATAAAGCACGGTCACCTGACTGATTTATCAATAATGCAGATATCACTCTGTATATAAAGCACGGTCACCTGACTGATTTATCAATAATGCAGATATCACTCTGTATATAAAGCACGGTCACCTGACTGATTTATCAATAATGCAGATATCACTCTGTATATAAAGCACGGTCACCTGACTGATTTATCAATAATGCGGATATCACACTGTATCTAAAGCACAGTCACCTGACTGATTTATCAATAATGCAGATATCACTCTGTATATAAAGCACGGTCACCTGACTGATTTATCAATAATGCAGATATCACTCTGTATATAAAGCACGGTCACCTGACTGATTTATCAATAATGCAGATATCACGCTGTATATAAAGCACAGTCACCTGACTGATTTATCAATAATCCAGATATCACACTGCTAAAAAATCTCAGTCATCGTTTCCTATTTACAGATTTTCCACTTAAGCCCATGTATGCAAGATGTAGCAATCATAATTTTGTGTTTTTTTCAGTTATGGTATTGTTTATTTCTGTATTTTACTTGTTCATTACCCTGCTGTTTATAAATAGCAAAATGCTACCATATCTGCTATTTTTCATTGATAGAAGCCATTAGTGTGCAGAAACAAGACTTTTCAACGACACCGCTGTTTTGATAACATTTATTCAGAATATTTGGAAATTTCAAGTAGAACAGAGCTGAAAAAACCTCTAGGACAAAAGGAACAAAAATACCTGTCACATAAATACATATACAGCACAATGCGATGCACAAGCTAATGAGCAGATACTCCCATTAAGAATTCCGCCGTGTCTAAAAAGAAGCCTTGCTTACTCACAATATAGGAAAAAACCTTTCTGTACGCAATAAGAAAGAAAAAAAAAGAAGCATGGCCTATTTCTGCTCCTTATCATTTATAGGAGATTAAATTTTACCAACACAACAAAATCATGGGTGGGGACATCAAATTGAGAGCACTCTCTATAAAACAATGCAGCTTATTGTTAGCAATCCATCGATCCATGCATGGAAAAAAATGCAGAGCGGGGAAAAAACCAAAACAATTCTATTAAATGCTGGTTAGAAAGAATTTACCACAGGGCTTTGTTTTTATTTCACAACACAAACAATGTTGACTCATAATATGCTTATTAACAGATAAATTATGTATTACATGAGCCTCCTATAACTACTGGAAAAGGCTGACTATAGTTCAGACTGTAACCCTGTTAACCTGGTTACTTTGTGGATACTTTAGATTTGTTTATACCCATTGGGACAACTCTTTAGTGCAAGGGGTACTTACCGATACCCCTGACAGAAAAGGGTTATTAAGAATGGAGCAAATTAATCCCGCAATGGTGAAACAAGTCTCCGATTCAGTTTCCATTTACTTAAAAATAATTAGTCAGTTAGTAATTCATCCTTGTGAAAGATGGCTCCCCTCATCTCTTAAAACTAACGAATTAGTGGAGGGGATGCACTACAAATCCTTTGTCTTGATCAGCGTAACTAGAGGCTTGTCATCAGGGCTGTAATCCTCATAAGTCACCGGAGTTGCATCGTACATGGCGGGCCGTGACTTCTTCCCAAATCTGGCAGAAAAGAAAAATACAATATTGAATAAAAGTTAAAATGGCAAATAGATACGTTTGCTATACCAGTGTTTCCCAACCACGGTCCTCAGTGCCCCTAACAAGACAGATTTTACAGATCACCTTGGGGAAAATGCAGACTGAATCCTGCAATCCGTGAGCAGCAAATCATATCACTTGTGCTGTGCTTCAGATAACTGGAAAACCTGACCTGTTAGGGGGACCTGAGGACAGGTTTGGAAACATTGACCTACACTGTTTATAATTTTCTCAATGTGAAGTGCGGCTTGGGGCACCTCGTTTCCTGTGGCAGCAAGTGCAAGGTTAATCCTGGAAATCGTATGCCCTGCTGATGGTGGATACAGATTTACCCAGGATTCCCTACTGCATTCCAGGTAAAGTAGCTAAGAAACTCTGGGCAGCAGCAGAGAACCCAGTCCCACTCTATTTGATGATCCCATACAGACCAATATTTACTCGGTTCAGAAAGATCTAGAAGGGTACATGTGGAAAAAATGTATACATAATGCACCAGCTAGGGTCCCCAGGCCTTACATAAAGAGCAGAAGACAGAGGATTAAATATATGATGCCTAGTGTTAGTAGGAGCTTTACTAGAGGTTCAGCAACAGTTTGAATCTGATCCTAGGACCTTTCTCAACCATGTACAAGCTCTCTGTCGGCTTCTGTTCATCTGAGCTCACACATCAGTACTTTTGTTCTCAAAAATAGCAGTGAATAAAGCTTGGCTGCTCCCTGCTGGAGGCTTTCAAGCTCTTGTATTAAATGCTGAATCTGGAACATGTCTGCCTCCATCAGCTCCTACAATGTTATGTTAACAATTTTTGGTTGAACATCGGTCAAAACCCTCAAAGGGTTTGAGCCATGCCAGATATTGTCCCCAGAGATCCTTCTTATATATTAAAGTTATATTATTAACAACTCCGTAGAGATTTTTAAATCGCTAGGAAAGATTTTCAGACAGTCATGTTTTCCCTTTGCCTGATCTTACCTGGATACTTAATGGGGTAATTCAGAGAGCCGATCTGGCCCCGAAATGTTATCGAACAGGGAATTTCCCATATGGTACCATTTCGGGCCATTCAGCTATTCAGAGCAGGCAGTTCGCCAAATTTGGGAAACTGCCAGCAAGTACAGTGCCTGTTTCGAAGTGAAATCCCCCATAGAGAAGCAATGGTTCATCTATTCAGAGACACCGAACAGCAGAGAAAAGTTGCCGAAATGCCCTGCTGTTCGGTGGTTTCATTCAAAAGGTTTATTGAGGCGAAACCCATAGGCTTCAATGTTAAAAATATTTTCGTTTTTATTCAATATCTAATAAACCGTTTATTATTTTAATCTGCTGTAAAAAGTCTCTTTATTGATTTTTTAGGATTTTTTTAGGCATTTTTCGTGATATTTTTGGCAAAATTGTTTTCTATTTTTTTATTATCATTCATAGGATCTTATATGTAAATTCCAGACATTTTCGTTCAGTATTTTTTGCAAACAGCGTTTCAGTTTTGACACGGTCAATCGTAATGACTGTTTTTTTCTACCCCGTTCGTCAGCCTGTCGGCTTTTTCCAGCAGCTTGTCTGCGCTGTGATTGGCGGCTCGGCAGCTTTTTCCGATGTGATCGGAGTGTTTTTTGCAGCGGTTCCGGCAGGTTTTCGGCAATTGTGCAGCAGGTTTTCCCTGCACTCCGAGGACTCTGCGGTGAATGCTGTATTCACCGTAGAATGGGGAACTTTGATTTCCCGAAGTGTAGGGAAGTGCAGAGAACGAGAGAGCAACGAAATGTCAGCAACATGTCAGTGCTCTCTGAATAACCCACTTAGACTACCTATAGATTTTTAATGCCCACCTTGCATGTCGGATGGATGCAATTGCACTGCTGAATTCACTATCGATGCTCCTGCAGTTGTAGAATTCTTCGTAGGCTGGTCGGGAAGAGCCCTGATACTCGATGCGGCTAATTCGGCAGATACCAACGATAAGAATAATCAGCATAAGAACAAAGGCCACGCAGAGCGCTCCGATGATAATATATAGCGAGTGTCGAGGCATATTGGTCAAACTTTCTGCCATGTGCCCAGCCTTCCACTGCAGATCTATTGGGAAATAAAAAGAATATACCGAAATCAATGCAAATGCCATTTTTTCCTGGAGGAGCACAGTCAATATTAATAAGTTCATAATACATTTCAGTGCCACTGATAATAGATTCATAATGCTCTCTTAACAGGCCCCTTTCAAAACACATTAAAGAAAAAGAAAAACGTCACATGAGGAGAACAATTTAGCAAAATCCCATTGTTGTCTACACATTGTATACCATTCATTGCTTTGTAAAAAGAACATTAGCACCAAATGAAAATAGCTTTTTATTGTTCTCTAGGGAGAGCAGTGTCAGAGGGAAAAAAAATGTCATTGTTGTCTGCAGAGGGCATTATCACCGATCAGAAAAAAATAAATCTCATTTTGTCTTCAGAGAGCAGTGTCGCTGGTGAAATATTTATTGTTGTACACAAGAGGCAGCCGTCACTGGACAATAATAGTAAATTTTTATTGTTTCCTTTGGAGATTTCTCTCACTGATCAATAAGAGTGTTTTATAGTTATCTATGTAGAACACCATCTCTGATAAAAACTAATTAACTTCCCTTTGTGTCCACATTGTTATATTGTAGGGAACCAGAGTATGTAATATATTATATTGAAATTGCATTGCTTTATTGGCTTTAGCTCTGGAAGCCTCACTACTGCTGAGTCCAGCCTAAACTTCTCTATGCATTGCATTGTTCTACCGGTCCTTTCTTCCAGTGATTATATATAGTGTATATACTGCTCTGATTGAGTTTTATATTCTAGAGCTGGTAAGATATTGTTAATGTCCAAGGATTTATACATATTTTGGGCCTCCTTTCACTTCTGCTAACTGTTCCCTCTCTAATCTTCAAAACTAACAAGTGAGACGGTCAAGAAGCTAGCAGCTGTATTTTTTAAGTGGAAATTTAGAAGGTAAAGGTTTACTTTTCTTCCTGCCTTAGAAGGGAAGGCAATGTAGCAGCCTCTGTTTTGGAGCAGCAGTCCTCACCTGTTCCAATGCAAAGTGAATGCAAGACATAAAAAAACCCTCCTGGGAGCAAACTGGGCATGCCTGACATGGCCTCAAATGGGACAGATTTTACAACAGCCCCAAGATCTGAATATAATTAGTTGCTCTCAAATTTTCTCCAGACACCCATCACTATATATTTGATACAGTCCTAACCTCAACATCTGAGGAAAGGGATTTAGGGGTTATTATTTCAGAGGATCTAAGGGTAAGTAGTCAATGTAATAGAGCAGCAGGAAATGCTAGCAGAATGCTTGGTTGTGTAGGGAGAGGTATTAGCAGTAGGAAAAGGGAAGTGCTCATGCCACTGTACAGAGCACTGGTGAGACCTCACTTGGAGTACTGTGTGCAGTACTGGAGACCGTATCTCCAGAAGGATATAGACATCTTAGAGAGAGTTCAGAGAAGGGCTACTAAAATGGTGTACGGCTTGAAGGAGAAAAGTTACCAGGAAAGGCTTAATGATCTTAACATGTACAGCTTGGAAAAAAGAGGAGATATGATAGAAACATTTAAATACGTAAAGGGAATCCACAAGGTGGAGGAAGGGAGTATATTTAAAAGGAAACAAAGTAGCAAAACAAGAGGACATAGTCTTAGATTAGAGGGGCAAAGGTTTAAAAGTAACATCAGGAAGCATTATTTTACTGAGAGGGTGGTGGATACATGGAACAGCCTTCCAGTTGAAGTGGTAGAGGCCAAAACAGGAATTGAATTTAAGCAGGCATGGGATAGGCATAAGGCTATCCTAAACAAAAGATAAATCCAGGTAAAGTATCCATGTAATTGGGCAGACTAGATGGGCCGAAAGGTTCTTATCTGCCGACATTTTTCTATGTTTCTATGGCAGAAATAAGCTTTAGGCATTGGACGATTGGAATTAATTTAAGGGGAAAAAAACCAGCATATTGACTTAATAATCTTCATGAATCCAAGCGATTTTGACAATTATAATTGCTATATTTTAAACTTTATTTGTGAGAAATTGTCACATCTGACCCTGTAGGTGAATTCCCACTGTGTGATCTCTAGAACCATTATCCCATAATCCAGAGGGATGTAATAATTGGTAATAAGTAGCGCAAGATTTGGACACGTTAAGAGCCTGAAGCTGAAGATTTGGTGGGCCTATGCCACATCTCTCTCTCCCTCATCATGGCTTTGTCCAAACTCGGTCATCCACATTGCTGCGGCTCATCTCTCTCATGTTCCACAGTGCCTTAATTCTGTGCATCTCATCCCCAAATTGATTTTCCTTTTGTCCCATCCATCTTAGTTAGTTTTACAACAGGCCTATTTCCAGGGGTTAGAACTGCATCTCCATTATCCCTTATATTGCCAAAAATTACAATGCCAAGTAATAGGGCATCAATATGAAACACATGTTACATATGAACATTAACGAAGAGAAGTTAATACAGATACAGTTAGATTGCATGTCATACGTACGGATCTCACAGTTGGCTCCCACCCATCCATGTGGGCAGTGACAGGTATATCCATTCGGTTGGTCCACACAAGTGCCTGCATGATGACAAGGGCTGCTCTCACACTCATTAATATCAATTTCACACTCTTCCCCTGCAAAGAAACAGGAGAAACAAGCCACAGTTTAACGCTATCTGTCCTGCTGATAAGCACAACTATACATTGAAAAACAGTAGCATCTGTGAAAATTGTGACTATAACGAACATACTTTATTAACCATTTCACTACCAATAACATGTAAACTCGATTTTGATTCCGTAGTAAGTAAATATCAAGAGTTTCGCACGTGATATCCCCATCGCATCCATTTTTAATTCAAGAATAATGTGCACCCTGGGGAGAAACAACACTCTCAGTGAGATCTCACTCCTGTCACCCTATATTACTGTAAAGAAGCTTCAAGATGCTTGTAACAAAAAGCACAGTACATTTTCTGCAGTATAAGGGAAACGGCAGAATACAGGGCAAACTAATTAAAGATGTGCATTCGTTTCGGAAAAATTCGGAACGAAATTTGACAATTCGTATTTGGGAAGTACTTCCGCATAACGAATCGATAAGATCCGAATTTGAAACGAAACTGTATATAACGAATTTAGTTAGTTTTACACTGCGTCATCATCATAAAAGAAAAATTTGAATAATTTTTTTTTGTGTTCCGGAATTTGAATCGATATCAACTATTGAATCGATACCGAATTGATATGTCAACTATGGAATTATTCTTTTAATTAAAATACATACAAGTAATGCAGTCAGCAAACAACTTTATGAAACAAATTAATTTCGTTTCACAGTTTCACAAGCACCTGTCCCTGTTAAATTGACTCAAATTCGAAAAAAACAGCAAAATTTGATTAATCGGGGTTTTATTTAGTGATCCAAAATTCGAATTGATATCAACTATCGAATTTGAAATGAACTATCAAATTGATATCAACTATCGAATTGATCTTAACTTACAATACCTTCCTGGTAAAATCCTTTATAAATAAATACAAGTAATAGTCAGCAAAGGACTTTATGAAACAAATTAATTTTGTTTCACTGTTTAATTTGACTCAAATACTAAATCTGTGACAAAGCTTAATATTTAACCCTAGCTTTTACTTTAACCACTTGGATGCTGAGGACGCGCTCAGCGCCTCCTCAGCATTCCCGCTGGTATGCGGAGGACGCGCTGAGCGCGTCCTCCCATTAGGGTCAGCGTTCGGCCGGGTTCCGGCCGATCGCTGGCCCCCCCGGTGCGGGCTGACATCCTCGATGTCAGCTGCGCATCCGGGACCACAGCCGCCGGAATTAGGTGTCATCGCGGCAGCGTGATGACACCTAATTCAGGCGCCCCCCCGCATGTGCGGAGGAGGCGCCTGAAAGGGAGGGGGGGAGGGCTCTGCGGGGGTTAACCCAGGCATCATTTGGAAGGGCACAGCCTGCCCTTCCAAATGATGCCTGGCATTAACCCCTGGGGAGCTGGATCACGAATCGGCGCTGAAAAGCGCCGGTTCGCGATCCTTTCCCGGAGCTGGCCGACATCTTGGATGTCGGCCAACGCACGATGACGCCAGTCCTGGACTTAACCCTTAACTGCCACCAACGGTGGAGATAGGGAGTTCCAATGAACTCCCTATCTCCCGATCCGTGGCAGCTAGGGGTTAAATTTTGGTATGGTTGGATCGGCCAGAGCATGGCCGTTCCAACGATACCAAACATGAAAGTGAAAAATGTTGTAAAAAAAAAATTTTTTTTTGGTTTGTTAATGCAGCAATATTGTTCCCATTTCAATTATAATGTGAACAATGATGCTGCACTAACGATTTTTGTATGCGGTGCGTTTGTTAAAAATAGTGTAATTTTCCCCAAAAAAAAATGTACCGAGACCCCATCTCTAATTTTTTTAACAAACGCACCCCATACAAAATATAACCGCAATTGCTCGCATGTTAAAATGTGAAAAAAAACACTTTACACATTGTAAATTATTGAAAATACATATTTTATTGCATTTTTTGTTATAATATACAGACATGACATAACGTATACATATAATAATGACATATTATGAATCTACCGAGTCTGACGGAAAGAACGATATATAATATGTCTGGGTCATATACTAAAATAAGCCTTCAAAACACGTTTAAACATGATGAGCAAAACCGGTAAAAATGACCTCAGCACAGGGGCGGGAAAAGCCTCAGCAGCGAAAGGGTTAACAGCAAAATTTAATTGGGGTTTTAGTTAGTGATGCAAAATTCGAATTGATCCAAAACTAAACAAAACTAGTTAAGAAATTCCGAAACAAAATGATTTAAAAACTAAATGAAACAAATTTGTTAGCCATGCACATCCCTATTAGGAATCACTTGCTATTGTACAGGGATAAGATTCAGGGGGTATCATGACGGAAAATACCTGTACAGTTCATATACAAGGTATTACTGTAAATTCTATATACAGGCATTATGTCACATACAGATATTATTTTTAGGTTGTAGTGGCAATTTTTTTGGAAGTTGCATTACTAATAATCTCATTATGATCACTACAAGTCCCCATAAACAGGAGATCTGAACATTTTTTTTCTCTCTGTCGCCTTTACTGTATTTGACACAAAAGCCATTTCTGTCTGTACACTGATTATGCAGATCCCAAGTGAAATGGGCAGGGCCGCCAGCCATTAGGGGGTGACAGCCCATGATATGTTCAGGGCCCTATGGCTCCAAGGGGCCCCAGTCCTTGCCAAACCCCATGCAGCTTGTCTATGTGACACAGAGGTAAGGGCCCTTCCATGTCATTCAGAAGTTGCCAAATGGGATACTAGGAAACTTCCTGTGGCCTAGGGATGCACCGATACCGATACTAGTATCGGTATCGGGGCCGATATTGCCGTTTGCACGAGTACTTGTTACTCGTGCAAACGGCCCGATACATCCCGCCGATACCGGAAGCCGGCGCTGGGCTGGCTTGCCGGTATCCGCGGGGCTGGGGAAGCTGGCCGCGTGCATGAAAAGCACGCGGCCAGCGTTCCCTCCGGCGCGCCAAATACTCACCCTTCCTGAA
The DNA here is from genome assembly GCA_009667805.1 of Leptobrachium leishanense. Classification (NCBI taxonomy): domain Eukaryota; kingdom Metazoa; phylum Chordata; class Amphibia; order Anura; family Megophryidae; genus Leptobrachium; species Leptobrachium leishanense. Next base: position 56,423 of record RXON01002613.1, read on the forward strand.
GTTCCGGTCTCTGGGCAGTGATGCGGTCACGTGGCCGCCGGGCGCTCCTGTGACGCGGCCTCTCGGCTGGAGGCAGCGTCACAGATGCGCCCGGCGGCCACGTGACCACATCACTGCCCAGAGACCGGAACTTCAGGAAGGGTGAGTATTTGGCGCGCCGGAGGGGAACGCTGGCCGCGTGCTTTACATGCACGCGGCCAGCTTCCCCAGCGTTCGAGCGGGGGGCAAATCCATGAGACCTGGGGGCAAATCCATGAGAGCTGCGGGCCAAATCCATGAGACCTGGGGGCCAAATCCATGAGACCTGGGGGCCAAATCCATGAGACCTGGGGGCAAATCCATGAGACCTGGGGGCCAATCCATGAGACCTGGGGGCCAATCCATGAGACCTGGGGCAAATCCATGAGACCTGGGGGCAAATCCATGAGACCTGGGGGCCAATCCATGAGACCTGGGGGCCAATCCATGAGACCTGGGGGCAAATCCATGAGACCTGGGGGCAAATCCATGAGACCTGGGGGCCAATCCATGAGACCTGGGGGCAAATCCATGAGACCTGGGGGCAAATCCATGAGACCTGGGGGCAAATCCATGAGACCTGGGGGACAAATCCATGAGACCTGGGGGCCAATCCATGAGACCTGGGGGCCAATCCATGAGACCTGGGGGCCAAATCCATGTGAGCTGGGGGCAAATCCATGTGAGCTGGGGGCAAACCCATGTGAGCTGGGGGCAAATCCATGAGACCTGGGGGCAAATCCATGAGACCTGGGGGCAAATCCATGAGACCTGGGGCAAATCCATGTGAGCTGCGGTCAATCTCATATAAATTTTTATATGAGGTCTGTTCCTATTGGAAAGCGTCACATGATATTAAATAAAAGTATCGGTACTCGGTATCGGTGAGTACTTTTAAAAAGTATCGGTACTCGTACTCGGTCTTAAAAAAGTGGTATCGGTGCATCCCTACTGTGGCCTGTGACATCTGGGATTGTCTGATCACTCCAACTCATTACTATGGGAGCCCCCATCTGGTGGTTCTTTATGGGGCTCCAAGATTTCTGATGGCAGGCCTGGAAATGGTGCAAGATAAGGCACACCATCTACAGTCTGAAACCTTTCAACCCAGCAATATTTTAATAAAGGATAAAAGAATCAGTGAAATGTTAAAAATCTGATTTAAATTCCTATTTTAACAATTTTGCAATAAAATTGTTTCAACTATTTTGATTTAACAAGGTCTGTGGAAAATGCTATTATATCTTATATTTAATTAGGGCTGAAACAACTAATCGATTAATCGACAACTAATCGATGATTAAAATAGTTGTCAACTATTTTCATTATCGATTATTCGGTGTTGATTAATCGTCTTGTGTACACCGCACGCTGTTTAGAGTCAGACTTAGTTAAACGTAAATAACCTCAGCTTCGAGCTGATTGGAGAAGACGTGCCGTTGATTTACTTCGTATAATTTAGTGATTTAGTTCTAGGGTTATGTCAGACATAACCAGTTTGTTTTTATTTAGTTTACAACAGTAGCAGAACTATAACACAAACAATAGGATACCGCCACTGGGTGAAGGAGCTATATGTCTGTGTTTTATCCTTACTTGAAGCTGGAGTCCTGTGCCACCACCCCACCCTCTCTGCCACACCCTCTTTGGTTGGGAACTGCCATTCCCTCCCTTTGGTCTGGTCTCGTTCCCCAAACTCACTCCCACACTCAGGTGTGGTCTTTTATCCATACCCACTCCCTCTCAGGTTAAGTCACTTGAGCAAAGTCACTTCCTTCCACCTCCAGTACCTCCTCCCACTCAGTTTGTTCACAAAATGATTTAAAAGGGACACTCAAGTGTTTGTAGCCCTGTTCATTTGAGAAAGCAAACATGGCCTTAAGCTGAGCATGCAGCATCAACCCATCCCTCTGACCAAGCACTCATATACCTTGTGTGAAAAGTACACAAGATACGCAATTTGTGTATGTACGTACGAAAGTTACGTATACTACTCAAATTACTTATGAAAAAAGGGGGGAAGGGTTGTGGTTATTTTTTTACATAATGTTCCTTTTAAGGAAACAATTTTTTTAAATTTCTTTTATCCGATGAATCTATTAATCGAAATAATAATTGGCCAACTAATCGATTATGAGAATAATCGTGAGGTTGCAGCCCTATATTTAATTGTCAATGCATCCCATGTTTCAAAGAAATGTTCAAATAATGTTTTTTCATTATAATACTATGAATTTTTCAATACTAATAATATTTTTTCAATAAAAAGCACTTGGTAGTAAAGAGGTTAAGGATATCTGCTTACCACAATTGTTCTTTCCTTGGCAGAGACCCCAAGATAAATAAGGCCCTTGCAGTCTACAGATGCCACTCTTCATAACACTGCAGCATGTTTAGAATGAATTTACAGTCGGGTCCAGAAATATTGGGACATCGACACAATTCTAACATCTTTGGCTCTATACACCACCACAATGGAGTTGGAATGAAACAAACACAATGTGCTTTAACTGCAGACTGTCAGCTTTAATTTGAGGGTATGTACATCCAACTCAGGTGAACGGTGTAAGACTTACAGCAGTTTGCAGATGTGCCTCCCACTTGTTAAGGGACCAAAGGTAATTGGACAATTGGCTTCTCAGCTGTTCCATGGCCAGGTGTGTGATATTCCCTCATTACCCCAATTACAATGTGCAGATAAAAAGGCCCAGAGTTCATTTCAAGTGTGCTATTTGCATTTGGAATCTGTTGCTGTCAACTCTCAAGATGAGATCCAAAGAGCTGTCACTATCAGTGAAGCAAGCAATAATTAGGCTGAAGAAACAAAACAAACCCATCAGAGAGATAGTAAGAACATTAGGTGTGGCCAAAACAATTGTTTGGAACATTCTCAAAAGGAAGGAACGCACCGGTGAGCTCAGCAACACCAAAAGACCCGGGAGACCACGGATATCAAATTAAAGATGCCAGTCTGCAGTTAAAGCACATTGTGTTTGTTTCATTCCAACTCCATTGTGGTGGTGTATAGAGCCAAAGATGTTAGAATTGTGTCGATGTCCCAATATTTCTGGACCTGACTGTACTTTAATGCTGGTCACCTTTCTTAGAAGTAGGACAAAATGTACCGTGCCGTCTGCATAGCACATATCCACACAAAAAAAACCGACACGGTCTCAATTAACCTTACATATGTCACGTCACGTGTCTTACAGCATTAACTGTGAATAAGATATACAGGGTTATTCAAAGAGATTCGAAAAGTCACCGCATGTTCGGTGACTCTGTTCCCCTCCCTTCGGGGCGATTCAGTGATTCCTAGTTCGCCGACCCTGCTGTGTATTCAGCAAGCACTGCAGGGCCCCCGTAGTGCAGGGAATTCTCGCTGCCAACCCGCAGACCACTCACGAAAACCCGCAAAAACCAAGCCAAACTCGCTGGAAAAATCCAAGCAGCTGCCGATCACAGCAGAGCAGCCGCCGTAAAAAGCCGACTAGCAGACGAATGGGGTGGAAAAAAACCCAGTTCGCTTGAAAGTTTGAAAATTGAAACGCTGTTTGCAAAAAACTACTGAATGAAAATATCTGGAATTTACATATACATAAGATTCAATGAATCATAATAAAAAGGTCTGTTATAGAAAAAACGGAAAAAAAAACGGAAAAAAAAACTTTGACCAAAAAATGCCTGAAAGATCCTAAAAAATTTAACAATAGACTTTTTACTGCAGAATAAAACAATAAACGGTTTATTAGATATTGGATTAAAACGGAAATATTTTTAACATTGAAGCCTATGGGATTCTTCTGAATAAACCTGCCGAATGAAACCAGCGAACAGCAGGGCACTTCGGCAACATTTCACCGCTGGTTTTTGTTCTCTAAACAGACGAAGCATTGCTTCTCTATGGGGAATTCACTGCTCTCGAACAGGCACCGTATGTGCAGGCAATTCGACCAACATTTGGTGAACTGTCTGCTCTCTGAATAGTCGAATGGCCAGGAAAGGTAACCGTACGTTGAATTTCAGTGTCCGGTTACATTTCGGGGCCAGATCGGCCCTCTTTGAATAACCCTGATAGTCACTAAATAACTTGGAAAAAATGTCCATTAAGATCATTCACATATTCTGAATGATGGTTTGCACAGGTCACTGAACTTTTATTGTCTTCCACATATTATGGACAGACCATTGCATGGGACACAGAATTACTGCAAAAAATAATCATTTAACAATGTCAAGTGCATATGTTATTAGTAGGATCTGAGATTGCATTATGCAATCAGCCTGTCACCAATCATTTCAGCCAATTCCATCAATGTCACCTACAGCAGAGACGGGCAAAATTATGGAAGTGATCGGGAGCAAGAATGTCACTTGCTGCGGGGATAAGTTTAACATTGTAATAGCGCAGGGAACAAATCTGAATGTCAGCGGCAATCAAACATTAAATAGAATGCTATAAAGATATTTAAAATTCTCTTAAATGACATTCTGGGTTGAATTTGGTGCCCTCTTGTCCTTTCAATCACGATTGATGTCATGATTAAAAAAATTATAATAACCAATAAAAAAAAAACGCCTTTGGTTTTATCTTCGTTTGCCGCAAGTCTGCATCTTCTCCAGGGAACGGGAAATGGCAGTGAGCTCGCAGTGGGCAAGGTGATCATATCTTATTTACCCTACAGTCGGGTATGGGATCTGAAGCTCATCAGTCTGTGTTTGGATAATTTCTGAATATTAATGAAACATTACAATCTACAATGCCTGTTGGCTTCTAAAATACCTTCATCACATAATCATAGATATGACCTACCATCATCTTATCTTATAAAGCCAGACAACAATAGAGTGGTGGGTTGGATTTTAAAAAGTAAACCAGATTTTACGAAGTTACAGATAATAAGCAATAGATAGTATAGATGTTACAGTGGATTTCCCATTCCACTTTACTATGGAAACTACACCAACACCTTGTCACTTTATATAACAAGAAATGCGATAAAAAATACGGCAACTAAAAAATGTGATAAATATTACATTAATTAAAAAAATGCTCCAATTCAGACACTTCCAAATTAAACACCCCATGTAGTTTTGAGAAGCATTTTATATAATTTTTTTGTACTTTTGTCATAATTATCAATTTATCATGCGCTGAGCTCTCTTCAAAAGAAGAAACAGAGGGCTCTATCACCTCCTTAAAGCGAACACTAGCGCTCACATAAATGCAGATAGCGTCAGCTTAAAAGAGGTTATGTATGAGGATTCGGAGGTGATCTGTGCGGAGTGCTAGCAGGCTAAAAAAAAAACATTACATGGTTATTCAGAGAGAGGTGAAAACCAGGAGAATGACTGGAGAAGTGAAAATTCTAAGTCGAAATAGCCGATTTGGAAAGTGAGATAAATGGGAGAATTTTTCTGGTTTGGCTATTTTGACCTAGAATTTTCACTTTTCCACTCATTCTCCTAGTTTTCACCTCTCTCTGAATAACCCTGTTAGTGAATTGGTATTAGCGCTTTCTTACTGTACTTTGCGCTCCCTATACTTAACATTGGGAGCGCAAAGTGTAAGAAGAGAGTAACTAGTGTTAGGATCACAAGGTCCGAACGCGAATTACAAAGAGCTGTCGCTAACTAAAAAAGTTAACACCAGCTCAGAGCTGCTACAGAATCAGTTAGCAGGAGCTGAAAAGCCCCTCAAAAAAATCAAATACTCACCTCTCATCCCACGGCGAGAACGGCGGCCTGATTCATCGCTTCTGGCCACCGGGAGCAGAGTGAGACTGGGTAAAAAATGTCCCCAGTCTTCCTCTGCGACCATTCCACTGACCAACAGGATCTTGCGAGAGGCTAGATCATACCAGTCATCTGACCTGGCAGCAGAAGCCTCAATGGAGTCCATGGAGGGGATGCGCGCGACGGCGCTCTAGCAGCCGCTACGGGGCGGCCTGCTAGACTACGCATCTGCCCCATAATCCAATGTGAACGCTAATTTTTCCCCTTAGCATCCCAGTTTTAGCGAGGGCCAGATGATAGTGCCCAGAACCTTTTGCCTAAAAATTAGACAATAATAGAGACGTTAATCCTAATCCTAAAACAAGCAAAACAGTAACCTAACCCTAATTACGAACCCTTAAACTAACTGTGACCTTAACACAATTGACAGCTTCTGAAAATGGTCAAATTTAAGTGGTCCTGACTGGAGCGTCATGTTTTATTTGACGTCATGTTTAATGCACTGGTTTTGGAAGTGACCAGAGATCCACAGGATTCGATCCAACCTCCAATAATCGGAACGCTATGGTGCAATGGTCGCATGACGCAATACAGGCTTTATAATACCCTTCAGCGCATATGGCTGCTGTGATGCCAAATACAGTCGTAAGGTTCTGTTTCTTTCTCACCTAAATCTAACATTCTGCCATGATCCCGAAAATCCCAAAAAGAGCTCAGTTTATGTACAGTAAATAAAGTGGGCATATATTTTTATGGAAACCTGTGACACGCAGGGAATGTCTTCCTCTTCCTTGAATGGCCTTTGAGACTCACCCATAAATCCAGGAAGACAAGCACAAGTGGCATTCAGTCCTTCACTGTCACATGAACCTCCGTTCTGGCAGGTGGTATTCACACACGGGTCCTTGTATAGTTCACAGTGATGCCCTGGAAATATAAAGCAGGTTTTTGGACATGTTTTACTGTAGTTTGGAAGCCCGTCATGTCAGTCACAGACAGAAGATATACAAATGGGTGGAATCATGGGTAAACATGTTAGTTTTCAATACAGTTTGCCTTGCTCTTTGCCTTCAAGTATCTCCAAGAGCCCTTCCCAGCAGAAAACCGACTGACCTCACCAACCAGTATTACACCATGAATATTTTATGAGTATCAACATTAGCATTGGTTGTTGAGAAGCCTTCAAAGTGAACACTTAGAGGAGATCTTCTGGTGAGTGATTTTGATTTTTGTTTCAAACAGATCTTTTCTATTCATTTTAAGGTTTTAAGTTAGGTCTGGTGAGTAAATTAGGTTAGGCTGGTGACTCATTTTCATACTGATTAGCATACAATTGGAATCAATTGGGTGGTATTTCCTAAGGTTTAGCTCGTCCACTCCTTGCTGGGGGAGGTGTACTTAGGTGACTATATAAAGGTTGGGGATATTAGCTTGCTAATTGAGCTTGTCAAGCCTTCAAAGTGAACACTTAGGTTTGACAGGAGGTAGAAAACCTACAAAAAGGTAAGATTTGCTGGTTTTAAATCCATTCTTTTATAATGGCAGGCTTGGTCCAGTGTAAGAGCTGTCATGCATTTGTTTTTAGATCCAATTTTTGGAGGTTTGGAGTGTGCCTGATATGTAGGCAGTTCTCTTTATTGCAGCAGGAAATTGCCTGTTTGAAGTCTGAGATTTGTAAATTATCTGTTAGACAAACTCAGGCTATGACTGTTACAAAGCCACTGCCACAGAGTCCTCCTAGGAGCGGCAGATGGACTACTGTAGGATCTGGTAGACTTAGCGTTGTGGATAGAAGGCATGTCACAATCTGTGGCTCTTCTTAATTCTTTTGAGGCACTTTCAGAGTGTAGTGGTAAGATGGATGTAGGCTCAGACACCATAGTTGAGGAACCACCATCCACTATGCCTAAGGTATGCAGCACTGCAACCAAGGACAAAAATGAAAAGGTGGGACTTGATAGAAGGCAATTGTTGCTGGGTGATTCTATCATAAGAGGTGTTGAGCTGGAGAGTAGTGGTTTGGTGAGATGTCTTCCTGGTGCTACTGCTCGTAGAGACAAGAGACGTATTCTCAATATTGTCAAACAAGCAAAGCAACAAGGGGAAGTGGACGTTCTAGTCCATATAGGGACAAATGACTTGGCTAGCAATGAGGTTTCTGAGATTAAGGAAGATTTTTGTGTTCTTGGAGGTGAAATACAGCAGATTGCGTCCACTGTGTCATTCTCTGAAGTTTTTCCTGTGCATAACATTCAAGATAGGCAGATGCGCAATAGGGAATTCAATTTGTGGCTTCGGGAATGGTGTCGGGAGCAAGGATTTGGCTTTGTGTCCCATGATAGCTCTAATTGGAGCAGAAAGGAACTGTATAAAAAAGATGGTTTGCATCTTACTCATAGGGAAACATATGTTCTCAGTGAGAAGTTCAAAGGTTTCACAAAGGAATATTTAAACTAGGAGGGGGGGACAAAAGGGTAAAAAACAATCTGCCTGATTGTCCCCCAAAACTAAATCGGAGGGTGCAAGCAACATGCGAGGTAAAAAATGACAAGCTCAGAGTCGTGTCTATAAATGCTTGCAGTTTAGTCAATAAAATCAATGAACTGGAGGCAATGATGGCAGCTGAAAAAGTAGATTTAGTGGCGGATACTGAGACATGGTTCAGTGAGAAAAATAACTGGGACATAACAATACCGGGGTACTCTTTATATAGAAAAGACAGAGAAGGTAGGAAAGGAGGAGGAGTGGCCCTGTATGTGAAAAACAACATAAAAACGAACCAAATAAAAGTGAGCGAGGTGAACATTGAGTCAGTTTGGGTTATGCTAACATTTGGCAATCATACAGTAGCTCGTGTAGGTGTGATCTATAGACCCCCTGGACAAGTAGAAGAGCTAGATAATCTGCTGGTTGAGGAAATAGCCAAAATGGCAATGAAGGGGGAAGTTATTATCATGGGGGACTTTAATCTTCCTGATGTGAACTGGAAAACCAAAATAGCTGGGTGCACCAGGAGTACAAATATTCTAAACTCCTTACTGGGATTATCTCTAACACAAGTAGTTGAGGAGCCGATCCGTAAAGAGGCCATATTGGATTTAATACTCACAAATGGAGGTTTGGTATCGGACGTTGTTGTAGGTGAAAATTTGGGATCTAGTGATCACCAGTCAGTGTGGTTTAATATAAGAAAAGGGATGGAGCCGCACCACACAAAAACAAAAGTTTTAGACTTTAAAAAAACAGATTTTTCTAAAATGAGATTTTGTGTGAAGGAGTCATTATCAGACTGGAGGAGTTTAAACGGAGTCCAGGAGAAATGGGATTATTTAAAGGAAGCATTATTGAAGGCCACAGGAAATTGCATTGGCTTGTTAGCAAAAACAAAAAAAGGGAAGAAACCACTGTGGTACTCTGCAGAAGTGGCCAAAATAGTGAAGAACAAAAAGATAGCATTCAATAATTATAAAAAAACTCAGAGTGAAGAAGATAGGCAAATCTATAAAATTAGCCAGAAAGAGGCAAAGCAATTTATAAGAGCTTCCAAAGCACACGCAGAAGAGAAAATAGCTCAGTCAGTAAAAAAGGGGGACAAAACATTTTTTAGATACATAAACGAGAAAAGAAAAGTAAAAAAGGATTAGTTAGATTAAAAACAAAGGAAGGAAGGTATGTAGAAGAGGATAAAAGTCTCGCTGACTGCCTCAATGAATATTTTTGTTCAGTCTTTGCAGAAGAAAAGGAAGGAAAGGGACCTCAGGTTAGGAGAGAACACTAAAGAGACATTTACATATGAGTTTACAGAGGAGGAGGTTCTACAGCAGCTGTCTAAAGTAAAGACAAATAAGTCAATGGGGCCTGATGGGATCCACCCTAAATTATTAAAAGAGCTCAGTGATGTAATAGCAAAACCGTTAACAGATTGATTTAACCAATCCTTGTAAACGGGAGTCGTCCAGAAGACTGGAAATTAGCAAATGTTGTGCCCATTTACAAGAAGGGTAGTAGGGAGGAATCAGGGGAACTATAGGCCAGTTAGTTTTACGTCAGTAGTGGGGAAATTAATGGAAACCATGTTAAAGGAAAGGATTGTTGAACATCTAAAAACATAGATTACAGGATCCGAAACAACATGGGTTTACCTCAGGGAGATCATGCCAAACTAATCTTATTGATTTTTTTGATTGGGTAACAAAAATAATAGACACAGGTGGTGCAGTAGACATTGCTTATTTAGATTTCAGTAAGGCTTTTGATACTGTTCCGCATAGAAGGCTTATCAATAAATTGCAATCTTTGAGCTTGGATTCCAGTATTGTTGAATGGATTAGGCAGTGGCTGAGTGACAGGCAACAGAGGGTTGTGGTAAATGGAGTTTATTCGGCGCAAGGTCTTGTTACCAGTGGGGTACCTCAGGGGTCAGTACTTGGACCCATTCTCTTTAATATTTTATTAGTGATATTGCAGAAGGTATTAATGGAAAAGTATGTATTTTTGCTGATGACACAAAGATTTGCAACAGGGTTGACGTTCCTGGAGGGATCAGCCAAATGACAAATGATTTAGGTAAGCTAAAAAAATGGTCGGAGTTTGGCAATTGAGTTTTAATGTGGATAAGTGCAAGATAATGCACCTGGGACGTAAAAACCCAGGGCTGAATATAGAATATTTGATACAGTCCTAACCTCAACATCTGAGGAAAGGGATTTAGGGGTCATTATTTCAGAGGATCTAAGGGTAAGTAGTCAATGTAATAGAGCAGCCGGAAATGCTAGCAGAATGCTTGGTTGTGTAGGGAGAGGTATTTGCAGTAGGAAAAGGGAAGTGCTCATGCCACTGTACAGAGCACTGGTGAGACCTCACTTGGAGTACTGTGTGCAGTACTGGAGACCGCATCTCCAGAAGGATATAGACATCTTAGAGAGAGTTCAGAGAAGGACTACTAAAATGGTGTACGGCTTGAAGGAGAAAAGTTACCAGGAAAGGCTTAATGATCTTAACATGTACAGCTTGGAAAAAAGACGAGACAGAGGAGATATGATAGAAACATTTAAATACGTAAAGGGAATCCACAAGGTAGAGGAAGGAAGTATATTTAAAAGGAAACAAAATAGCAAAACAAGAGGACATAGTCTTAGATTAGAGGGGCAAAGGTTTAAAAGTAACATCAGGAAGCATTACTTTACTGAAGAGGTGTGGATACATGGAACAGTCTTCCAGTAGAAGTGGTAGAGGCCAAAACAGGAATTGAATTTAAGCAAGCATGGGATAGGCATAAGGCTATCCTAAACAAAAGATAAATCCAGGTAAAGTATCCATGTAATTGGGCAGACTAGATGGGCCGAAAGGTTCTTATCTGCCGACATTTTTCTATGTTTCTATGGTTTGATAATTGGAGTTTTGGCTACTGATGGGGTTCCCTTATTTTCTTAAAGGAAACTTGAGTGACTTTTATGCTTTTAAAATAATATTGTTTATATTTGTAGTCAAAGAATTAACAGAACTGCAAAAAAGATTCAAGTTAGACGACATAAAATGTAAATACAATAAATGGAATTAACAGAGTATATATAGATATATGCACACATCACATGAAAAATATATAAATACCAAGTACCAAGCTACCTTAATATATGCAAACAAATATTTGCATAAAGATAAATAAACATGATTCAAGACATATTTAGAGCGAAATTAATCATTAAAAATGTTTCATAATTTTTAAAAATGGGAATAAAATAACAATTTTCCTTCCTAAAATGCTTCATGTTCAAGACATTAATTTTCTAATTTTGCTGGTACCAAACTCAGTTTGTCATCACTGGCTCCAAAAAAAAAAGCCTTAGTCCTGTTTAGTTAATCGTGTACAGATGCTCAGTCATAAAACTATTAATTAAACCCAAATTGGATTTCAAACTTGTTTCCAGACTTTTCAGCACTGCTTGGTAGAAACCATCAGGTGTAAAATCACAGGAGGACAGTTGGGAATATCCAAATTACGTTCCCAGTGTGTCCAACATGGCGCGGCATAGGGATGAGGGAGGTGTAATACCATTCTTTCAGGCAAAATGCAACAATTTAATAAATACTTTAGGCAACACATGTAACATTTTCTCATAATTGGAGTGTTAATGATTTTTGTTTTTGCTGCAATTTTTTTTTTTTTCCATTTTAAGGTTGGAGATTGAATAGTGCTGGGTCTGTGGGGTAATATCTAAGGCTAATGTCAGACGAACGCAGTGATCACGTCCGTGTTGCCGCACAGTTTAACGTCCGTCGTAGCATAGAATCATGATCAATAGAGACCCACACACGAAGTATGTGCGCACCGAACTGCGCACGCGCAACGTACGTGGCAAACGGACGCAAGTCAGGCAAGAATGTAAAACCGCTACCACGGACGCACAGAGTGCGACACGTCCGTGTAGCGTTCTGTGTGAGTGATGAGATGTCAGACGCAGCGCATTTGCGACGTCCAGCACCTTGACCTACACAATGTATTTTCATATCCTTTTCAAATTTTTATCATTTTTCATATTAATTTTATTTCCCATAGGTCCCTTTTTTTTTCTACGTCTGTCAAAAAAACACGGACCGTGTGGTGTCTACAGTATCTTCCATCAGTACGTCCATCTGTTGTGCATGCACGCAGAGTGCGCTCAGACTGCGTTCGTCTGACATTAGCCTAAAACATGAAACAGTTAACTAGGTAGGAGCTAGGTACGAGTTGGCATATTCCTGCTCAATCTGAAGCAAGTGAAATTTATGCCAAGTCCTAGATCTATAAAAAGTGGATTTTTGGAGGGGCATGTCTGGATGCCGAGGTGACTGGTCGCATCCTGCTGAGCTCCGTGCTGACCTGCCCGATTATCTGGGGTTTGTGGCTGTTTTTACACCCCAACTTGGACCATCTCACCTCGGCATTGAGGGGCTTGGACCTGGGCTTCCCCCGGTGCCTGTGGTTTCCTGCTCCCACCGCTGTGAGACCGACTTTGGACACTTTTCCCGCGGCGGCGGCCATCTTGCGGCCTTTTTTTTTTTTTTTTTCCCTGCCTCGCGGTCTGACTACCTACCTACATGGGGAAGAAAACGAAGTCCAGCGATGAGACAGCGGACCCTCGTCTCCCGATATCCACCTGTCACTTGGGTGGGAAGTGATGGAGGAGCGAGGAACCGCCGTGGCACTGTTCCTGCCCCCTCTGACATCCCCACTGGGAGCGATCTGCCACCGTCTTCCATCTCAAACGCGGGGACTCTGGAGCTGCAGAAACCTGTCCCACCTCTCACTGCTGTGGACCTCTATAAAGTGATGGACGAATTCCGTACCCTCTGGCGGCAGGACCTACAGGAGGTACGCTCTGCTACGGAGGCCCTTCAGTCGAGGATCGACGATGTCCACCGCCGCACGCTTGACACGGAGTCGGCTCAAGCGACTGCGGACACCCGAATTACGGAGCTACAGAGGCAAGTTACCCGCTTGGGCTCGGTTGTGATGTCCCTCGAGGCTAGACACCGGCGTCGTAATTTACGTCTGCGGGGGATCCCTGAGTCTGTGTCCATTGATGGGCTTCTCGGCTATGTTACAGGCCTGGTGGCGCATCTCCTCCCGGAGAATGGGGACTCTGCGGACTTGTTGGTCTTGTCTGCGGTGCGTATTAGGAAGGCCGCCACCGCCCCGGTGGTGGCTCCCCGGGATGTCATCATCGTGACCAGAGATGTGACTACTCACTCTCATCTTCTCGCTGCTGCCGCCCCACTTACACGATAACCTATGCCTCCACCCGCATCACCATCTTTAGGGACTTGCCGTTCCTGGCACTCGCAGCCAGACGAAGCTACAAGGAGGTCACTGCTGTGCTCCGCCAACATGGTGTCCGCTACAAATGGGGATCTGCTGGCACTCTCACCGTGTCTTCGGATGGCAAACTCCATTCGGCATCGACCCTAGAAGAGGCACATGCTATCCTCCTTCGACTGGGTCTTGTAGCGGTGCCGCACGGGCCCTGTGCTGCACAATTGGAACCCGCTGACTCTGTGATCCTCTCTAATTTTTATTTTTTACTGTGGTGAACCCCCACTCGGAAGACTTTATGGAACACCTGCTCATGTCCTTCGCTACAGAGTTTTAGAGTGCCTCTTAGCTGAATATTAGTTTGATGACCCCTTACCTCCCCCCCCCTGTTGGGACCTTCACCCCCCACCTCCCTTTTGAACGATATTTTCTCTGTACTTTCCGGGACTTGCGAGATGTACCTGCTGTGTTTTAGGGCTGGGAGCTGATTGTCTATCGGAGCACGGGGATCCCCCCCTTTTTTTTTTCCCCCCTTCCCTCCCGTATGAGGGACATTGGGATTCAACCTGGGTGAGCCGTTAGGTCAGCTACCTAGGCCCTGGCTGTTCTTCTGGCCCCAGGTCTCCCGGCCTTGTGGCCCTTCCATGGCTCTCGCCTTCCTCAAGGTTGCCGGGGAGAGCCAGGAATGCCACATTTTATTTTTTGGCAGTCCCTCACACCGTTTATTCCCCACCCCCCCTTTTTTTTTTTTTTTTTTGTTCTGGGGTCCCTGGTGCCTACTGGACGGGCGGGATCGCCCTTATGCTTTCCCTGGATCGGTCATTCTGATGAGTCTTTGAAACTCCCCTTCCCCTTTTGACTATGTTTTAGGATGGTCTTCTCAGACGAGTTTATTAAGAGTTTTCTGCTGACTCCTCATGTGTAGTATTATTGCTGATTTCTTTCTCGCCCTGCGCGGCCAACTTTGGTGGTCGGTATGTGACCTTATTCTTTGGCAAAATAAAAATTTTGAAATATAAAAGTGGATTTTTGTAGAGAATTACATGCCGTTTACTAATATATCGTATGTGATTTGTAGCCTATGGAAACTAACAGTGAATTGTCCCAGATTCTCGCAGCTTCAAAAATTGCACATTTCCAACACTACCTGGTTAGCTTATGGAAAAAGAGGAATAGAGTGTAAGGAGCTGTCATTAGCTACAATAGAAAATTTTCCTGAATAATGGTTTATACGCGAATTTGGAATTTTGGAAACCAAAGATGTCAGAATTGCAAAATAATCGGAGGTCATTTTATTGGGTTAAAGCAGAGAGTGCAGCCCACGCACAGGCGATAGTTAATTTAAAGAGTGACCTGTTAGTATTAACTAGAGGTGCCACTAGAACGAACAGCTCTTCAGTTATTCACGTTAGAGGCTTGGCTGCTGTGTGTTAAAACCTGTGGAGCCAGACTGAGTATAACATTTACATGGAGGCAGACTGAGAATAACATTTACGTGGAGGCAGACTGAGTCTAACATTTACGTGGAGGCAGACTGAGTCTAACATTTACGTGGAGGCAGACTGAGTCTAACATTTACGTGGAGGCAGACTGAGTATAACATTTACTTGGAGGCAGACTGAGTATAACATTTACTTGGAGGCAGACTGAGTCTAACATTTCCGTGGAGGCAGACTGAGTCTAACATTTACGTGGAGGCAGACTGAGTATAACATTTACGTGGAGGCAGACTTGAGTATAACATTTACGTGGAGGCAGACTTGACTATAACATTTACGTGGAGGCAGACTTGAGTATAACATTTACGTGGAGGCAGACTGAGTATAACATTTACTTGGAGGCAGACTGAGTATAACATTTACTTGGAGGCAGACTGAGTCTAACATTTCCGTGGAGGCAGACTGAGTCTAACATTTACGTGGAGGCAGACTGAGTATAACATTTACGTGGAGGCAGACTTGAGTATAAAATTTACGTGGAGGCAGACTTGAGTATAACATTTACGTGGAGGCAGACTGAGTATAACATTTACGTGGAGGCAGACTGAGTATAACATTTAGGTGGAGGCAGACTGAGTATAACATTTAGGTGGAGGCAGACTGAGTATTAACATTTACGTGGAGGCAAACTTGAATATTAACATTTACGTGGAGGCAGACTGAGTATAACATTTATGTGGAGGCAGACTGAGTATAACATTTATGTGGAGGCAAACTTGAGTATAACATTTACGTGGAGGCAGACTGAGTATAACATTTACGTGGAGGCAGACTGAGTCTAACATTTACGTGGAGGCAGACTGAGTCTAACATTTACGTGGAGGCAGACTGAGTATAACATTTACTTGGAGGCAGACTGAGTATAACATTTACTTGGAGGCAGACTGAGTCTAACATTTCCGTGGAGGCAGACTGAGTATAACATTTACGTGGAGGCAGACTTGAGTATAACATTTACGTGGAGGCAGACTTCACTATAACATTTACGTGGAGGCAGACTTGAGTATAACATTTACGTGGAGGCAGACTGAGTATAACATTTACTTGGAGGCAGACTGAGTATAACATTTACTTGGAGGCAGACTGAGTCTAACATTTCCCGGAGGCAGACTGAGTCTAACATTTACGTGGAGGCAGACTGAGTATAACATTTACATGGAGGCAGACTTGAGTATAAAATTTACGTGGAGGCAGACTTGAGTATAACATTTACGTGGAGGCAGACTGAGTATAACATTTAGGTGGAGGCAGACTGAGTATAACATTTAGGTGGAGGCAGACTGAGTATAACATTTACGTGGAGGCAGACTGAGTATAACATTTAGGTGGAGGCAGACTGAGTATAACATTTAGGTGGAGGCAGACTGAGTATTAACATTTACGTGGAGGCAAACTTGAATATTAACATTTACGTGGAGGCAGACTGAGTATAACATTTATGTGGAGGCAGACTGAGTATAACATTTATGTGGAGGCAAACTTGAGTATAACATTTACGTGGAGGCAGACTGAGTATAACATTTACGTGGAGGCAGACGGAGTATAACATTTACGTGGAGACAGACTGAGTATAACATTTATGTGGAGGCAGGCTTGAGTATAACATTTACGTGGAGGCAGACTGAGTCTAACATTTACGCGGAGGCAGGCTGAGTATAACATTTACGTGGAGGCAGGCTGAGTATAACATTTACGTGGAGGCAGACTGAGAATAAGGCCACTCAGTCTATGCACTTTTTCTCACCATAATAGAGCTGCTAATATGTGGCCATAAACGGTTAACACCTTGCATCACCTTTTTGCAGATTCCTATTACTGGCTTATGAGAGTTAGGGATGCTATAAATAAATAAGCACATAAAATTGTTACGAGACGATATCCCTTACTGGCTCTCTGTTACGGGGCCAATTCCAACCCTTCCGCTGTAACAGTGACTCGAGACAGAATGATTGAGAGCTGCTGTAACAGATACAGCACCAGTGAGCCATCGCTGGTATCAGATTCTGGAGTCCATCGGAGCCGAGCACAAACCTGCCAAGGGCTCTGCATGAACAGGACCATGTAGGAGCCACGGAGGAAAAAATGGAGGACACTGGAGACGATTTTATGGCAGTTTTGCAAAAGCTCTTGACACCAAGTTCTGAGATGCTCCAGATGCGAAGAATGAGCAAGGTTGGAATATTTCACTCTTTTTATTCTGGCTGCTAATTAACTGCTCCTATACATAGTATAGGAGACATTAAAATACAGTAACCTGCAAAACGAGCAAGATCGGAAGAAGACCTCCAGACGTTATGTATAATGGCAAGATTGGAGTAGGGACCTACATTTGTAACTATTTATTAAGCTGTATGTTCACTCACATCCCACAAAACCACACTGGCATGGCACAAAGGCCACACCACACACACCTGCATTCAATGCAGACAGCCACACCTCTGCCTAACTATAATCGCATACATTACACATCACAATTCTCATCACACGTCAGATGTTTAGAAAGGGGTAGCAAAATAGAACTTCCCCTCTAATGTCTAAAAATCCTCGATGTGGGATACAGAGGAGTGTACATTGCATTGTTGCTGTCCCCCAGATAGTGTATGAATAATAGCCATTACAGCTAGAGAGTAGGACCCTAACGCAATGTGACTTTCCAGTGGATGGATGAGATTATAGGACTGATAAGGCTAGCGTCAGACGAACGCAGTCATCACGTCCGTGTCGCCGCACAGTTTAACGTCTGTCGTAGCATTGATTTGTGATCAATAGAGACCAACACACGAAGGTACGTGCGCACCGAAGTGCGCACGCACCACGCAGGTGGCACTGGACTCCATTTAGGCCTCGACATAAAAGCGCTACGACGGATGCCCAGAGTGTGCCGTGTCCGCGTAGTCGCCTGTGTGCGTGATGATGCGACGTCAGACACAGCACATTTGCGACGTCCATCACGTTGACGCTCAGAAGTTTTTTTGGTCGGGCTGACTCTACCAGTCATTTAATTGTAATTAATTTTGATTCCTATATTTCCCTTTTTTTCTACATCCATCAAAAAAAACGGACCGTGTGGTGTCTTCTGTCAGTACGTCCGTCCATCCGTCCGTTATGCACGCACGCAGAGTGCGCTCAGACTGCGTTCGTCTGACATTAGCCTAAATTGACACTGGAAACCAAAAATCCTCCTTTTAAAGCATACAGTATAAAAATGTACCAGTGCTGTTTATTTCTTCTCTGTCCTCATATTAATTCATTTATTTTTAACAACCCAAACAGATCTCCTGATTCCCAACCTGTTTCTTTTGCCTACTTTATATCTCTGCATTAATCTGCATAATAGAGTAGCTAGAAATAAACATCAAACAGATATTTCAGGGCATCCCTCCTCCTCCATCCGACTGCTTGTCACCTTTTACACGCTGCTCACTGAAAAGGAAGGAGCCCATAGGGAGGGGACAGAATCACGGGGTTTCAATAAATCAAGACATGTCCAGTCCATGAGTGATATTATCATCCGGTACACCTGAAGACAAAGCATGTCTGCTGTATCTGATGTATAACAGAACAAAGGAAATGTGCAACTGATGTGTCTGCATTGTTACAGGAATAGAACTAATGATAGAATATGTGAAGGACCAGCAACCCTTTATGCTACATACTACCCCTCGATTACTAATCATCTGACCAGGGTTCTCGGACCCTGCATATTTCTTGGACCTTCATTTAGATGTGCTGATGGCCCAGTGGTGTATTTAGGTTTTGTGCTGCCCTAGGCCTGACTAAACTCGTGCACCCCCTAATTTAAATTTGACGCACCCCTTCCTGTCAAGGGCACACCTCTTCCTGGTTAATCCCCACCCTTCCTCTTTAAGCTCCACCTTTTCCTCTTAGAGCTCCGCCTTTTCCTCTCTTTATATTAAAAGTGGATACCAAGTGCCTACTTGTATATTTTGTATACCCTTTCAAATGTATCTATTGAGATAAAGAAAATTATGAAATGTTTAAATTCAAGTATTTTTACAAAGAACAGCCACGCATGTTAAGTAAACGGGATCACAGCCGCTCTAATTGGCGGAACAATAAAATCCACAGAAACGTGCACTGCATATGAGCGTGTCACAGAGCTGCATAGCAATAAAACCCACAGAAATGTGCAGTGTGTATGAGCATATCACAGAACTGCACAGCAATAAAACTCACAGTAATGTGCAGTGTGTATGAGCGTATCCCAGAGCTCCAGGGCAATAAAACTCACAGTAATATGCAGTGTGTATCACAGAATCCACAGCAATAAAAAAATCCAGCAATGCAATGTGCGATGTGTATGAGTGCATCAGAATTCACAGCAATAAAACTCACAGCAATGCAATGTGTGGTGTGTGTCAGCGTATCAGAATCCACAGCAATAAAACTCCCAGCAATGCAATGTGCGGTGTGTTTGAGTGCATCAGAATCCACTGCAATAAAACTCCCAGCAATGCAATGTGTGGTGTGTGTCAGCGTATCAGAATCCACAGCAATAAAACTCCCAGCAATGCAATGTGCAGTGTGTATGAGTGCATCAGAATCCACTGCAATAAAACTCCCAGCAATGCAATGTGTGGTGTGTATGAGTGCATCAGAATCCACTGCAATAAAACTCCCAGCAAACCGAGTGTATATGAGCACACAGCAATTATTTATTCTACATTTACCGGCCTCTGTCCGTGTAGGGCTGTGTGCAGAGTCAGCAGGGACTGCGTACAGACTCAGCAGGAGGTCCCTCCAGGCCACGTTAGGATCACGGCTGTGTCTGTGCGTGGAGCCATCTTGTCAGCAGTGGGGTGCCACTGCCAGAGGGTGCACCGTGGCTTTGATTCCCTTCCCGGTGGGTGTTCAGTCCAGAATAGAGTGACAGTCCATGTTATGAAAGGGCGGGCAGCTGCGTGCATGTGTGTCACGTGGTTCAGCCAGTCAGGTGGTACTGAGACTCAGTACCACCTGACTGGCCGGACCGAGTGTGACCTGCACGCAAGCAGCCTCACCAGGAGCCAGGCAGCTCAATGACAAATTTCTATTACTGCAGTGCTGGTTAAGGAAAGGTCCACTTTAAACAGCAGTAAGCAGACAGGGCTTCATATTCTGCTGAAACCCCCCACCCCTTTACCTGCCGTTTACTGTCATCTTCTCTCTCTGGACACAAATCACATCCCCCTCCCCTCTCCTAGAGCTGCTGCGGGGCAGGGGAGGAGCTATGGAGGGAGGAGAGGGGGATTTTTATTCTATTCGATTTTATTCCGTATGCAAACGCCATGCTCCGCTGCTCGTTGTTTGAGAACACAGCTCAAAGCTGACACACAGTGACAGTGGCACCTCCTAGTACCCCCTAATGACACCCCAATAATCACTGGTACCTGGGGCGGCCCGCCCTCCGCCACTCCTCTAAGTACACCACTGCTCTGGTGATATGCTCACACACAAGTTTGGCGAACTGCCAGCAAGTACGGTGCTGTTTGAAGCAGTGCAAATCCTATAGAGAAGTAATGGTTAATCTATTCAGAGAACCCCAAACAGCAGAGAAATGTCAGTGAAATGCCCTGATGTTCGGTGGTTTCAATCAGCAGGTTTATTCAGGCGAACCCCATAGGTTTCAATGTTAAAAATATTCCCGTTTTTTATGCAATATCTAATAAACCATTTATTATTTTAATCTGCAGTAAAAAGTCTTTATTTATTTATTGATTTTTTTGTACCTTTTAGGCCGGGTGCACACTAGACGTTAAATTCTGTGCTCTAACGCGCGTTACCGGCGTGCGTTACTGCCTACAGTTAACGCCGATAGAGCACAACACACGCTACCGCGCGCTGCGCATAACGCGCGCTGTGGGACGTGCGTTTACAGAAACACCTACAGGATTATCCAAAGAGATCCGAATTGCTTGAGAAAGGTAACCGAACGCTGAAAATCAGCGTTCGGTTACCTTTCCTGGCCATTCGGCTATCCAGAGAGCAGGCAATTCGCCAAATACTGGCGAATTGCCTGCACATACGGTGCCTGTTCGGTCCCTGTTCGAGGGCAGTGAAATCTCCATAGAGAAGCACTGCTTCGGCTATTCAGAGAACACAAACCAGCAGTGAAAGGTTCCCCTAATGCCCTGCCATTCGGTGGTTTCATTCGGCAAATTTATTCAGGAGAATCCCATAGACTTCAATGTTAAAAATATTCCCGTTTTAATTCAATATCTAATAAACCGTTCATTATAAAATTCTGCAGCAAAAAGTCTCTTTATTCATAGATTTTTTAGGATACTTTAAGCATTTTTCAGATTTTTTTTTTTGTTTATTAAAAGTCCGATTTTTTTTTAATTTTTTTTTCAGTTTACTTATTTTTTTTGTAACAGCCCTCTTTATTATCATTCCCTGGACCTCCTGTGAAAATTTCAGACATTTTCGCTCAGTAGTTTCTTTGCAAACAGCGTTTCTTTTTCCCAGATTCATACAAATGGTTTTTCTAATTTATTCACTGCCTCCTCTACGACAGCTGCTTCGGCTCTGTGTGATTCGGCTCATGTTCGGCTCCTGTTCTTCTTTTCAAAGGTTAATCCAGATGTTTTTGCTTGTTTTCAGCATGCATTTGGTTAGTTTTCGTCAGGTTTTCGGCAGCTTTTCCCTGCAATTCGGGGACCCTGTGGTGTTTGCTGAATACACCGCAGGGTCACCGAAATGCAATCGGCAAAAGGAACCGAATTGAAGAGAACGAAAAGTCACCGAACGTGCGGTGACTTTTCGAATCTCTTTGGATAACCCTGCTAGCTTGTGCGCTAGGATCGACGCGACGTTGGCGCGTCAAATTCATCGCGCATGCACACAACGCACAACGTTGGCCGCGTGGGAACGTCAAAGGAACGCACTTTATTAAATTAATTTTATGGCCAGCTTTTTTTTCCTCCAGCTCACAAAATTCACGTTTTTAAGACGTGCGTCAAAATTAACGCATCGTCTGACATCTACCATCTCTTCCGTCATTTTTAACGCACGGGTCCGTCGTTTTTAACGCGCGTTAGTGCGCAAAAATTAACGTCTAGTGTGCAGCCGGCCTTAGTGATTTTTCAGAATTTTTTGGGCTAAATTCCCCCCCTTTTTTTTTAATAGCGGTTCTCCTTTTTCTGTAACAGCACTTTTTATTATAATCATAGGATCTTAGATGTAAATTCCAGACATTTTCGTTCAGTAGTTCTTTTGAAAACAGCAGGCCATGGGTTTGCGGTGGTAGCATACAGCGGCCGACTCCATGCACTTTGGGGACCCTGCGGTGAATGGTGAATTCACTGCAGGGTTGGGAAATTTTATTCCCCGAAGTGCAGGGAACTACAGAACACCAAAATGTTGGCGTCATTTCGGTGCTCTGTGAGTAACCCAATTAGTGGTGAGGTTTTTTGTTGCCCCCTGGAAAGCGAAAGCCTAGGCCTTGTTGCCTACCCAGGACATACTTGAAAATTAGTAGTGACATCTCAATGTTTACTTCCTGGTAAAATTTGCAAAAGTAAAAAAAATTAAAAAAAAATTAGGGGTGGGGCCACCCAGCGGGCCGCCGCCCCCTGGAAAGTGCCGCCCTAGGCCTGGGCCTTGTTGGCCTAGGCCAAAATACACCAGTGTGATGGCCACAGAATGAAAAAACGCAACCCTGCATATAGAATCCATATGCTGCAGGTGAGAAAAATGGTGAGAGGAATCCCAGATGAGCTGCCTTAGAGCCACCGATATCCCTCCTGCAGCATTAAATTATACTCCCTTCAGGATGGCACCTTCCACCCCTGCATTAACTAATAATGTTAACCAAGCCTTCTAAGTGAAGTCTTCAAAGTGAATTTACAGGAGATCTTCTGGTGAGTGATTTAGATTTTTGTTTCAAACAGATCTTTTCTATTCATTTTAAGGTTTTAAATTAGGTCTGGTGTGTAAATTAGGTTAGGCTGGTGACTCATTTCTCTTACTGATTAGCATACAATTGGAATCAATTGCCTGCTATTTGCTAAAGTGGTTAAACTTGTCCACGCCTTGCTGGGGGAGGTGTTCTTAGGGGGCTATATAAAGCTTGTGGAATATTAGCTTGTTCTAATTGAGCTTGGCAAGCCTTCTAAGTGAAGTCTTCAAAGTGAATTTACAGGAGATCTTCTGGTGAGTGATTTAGATTTTTGTTTCAAACAGATCTTTTCTATTCATCTTAGGCTAGGGTCAGACGAACGCATTTTTATGTTGTCTGTGAAAAAGTGCGTTCGAACGAATGGACGCATTTTTTCACAGAATACGCGATAGCGGTCATACTATGCGCATTTTCGTCCGTGATTTTGTACGGATCATCAATAAAACCCTTTTTGTGTCTGGACGTTATGTTGGCCGGACGTGTGCAGCGTCTGACGTCTCCTAATCACGCACACACGCCGCTAGCGGACGCAGCACACTCTGTACGTCAGTACCTGCGGTTTCACGTTCTTGAAAAAATGCGTTCATTTTCCACTTGCGTTGCGCAGCCGGACTTTTGTGCGACCGTACTTCGTATATTGGCCGTCATTGCCCGGCATCTGCTGCTAGTGCGGCCGTGATTATGTGCGCCAGAACGCGCGTTCGCACTGCCTCAGTCTGACCCTAGCCTTAAGGTTTTAAATTAGGTCTGGTGTGTAAATTAGGTTAGGCTGGTGACTCATTCCTCTTACTGATTAGCATACAATTGGAATCAATTGCGTGCTGTTTGCTAAAGTGGTTAAACTTGTCCACGCCTTGCTGGGGGAGGTGTTCTTAGGGGGCTATATAAAGCTTGTGGAATAGTAGCTTGTTCTAATTGAGCTTGGCAAGCCTTCTAAGTGAAGTCTTCAAAGTGAATTTACAAGAGATCTTCTGGTGAGTGATTTAGATTTTTATTTCAAACAGATCTTTTCTATTCATCTTAAGGTTTTAAATTAGGTCTGGTGTGTAAATTAGGTTAGGCTGGTGACTCATTCCTCTTACTGATTAGCATACAATTGGAATCAATTGCGGTGCTATTTGCTAAAGTGGTTAAACTTGTCCACGCCTTGCTGGGGGAGGTGTTCTTAGGGGGCTATATAAAGCTTGTGGAATATTAGCTTGTTCTAATTGAGCTTGGCAAGCCTTCTAAGTGAAGTCTTCAAAGTGAACTTACAGGAGATCTTCTGGAGATACTCTGGAGGTAGTCTGAGGTTTGACAGGAGGTAGAAAACCTACAAAAAGGTAAGATTTGCTGGTTTTAAATCCATTCTTTTATAATGGCAGGCTTGGTCCAGTGTAAGAGCTGTCATGCGTTTGTTTTTAGATCCAATTTTTGGAGGTTTGGAGTGTGCCTGATATGTAGGCAGTTCTCTTTATTGCAGCAGGAAATTGCCTGTTTGAAGTCTGAGATTTGTAAATTATCTGTTAGACAAACTCAGGCTATGACTGTTACAAAGCCACTGCCACAGAGGCCTCCTAGGAGCGGCAGATGGACTACTGTAGGATCTGGTAGACTTAGCGTTGTGGATAGAAAGCATGTCCCACAATCTGTGGCTCTTCTTAATTCTTTTGAGGCACTTTCAGAGTGTAGTGGTAAGACGGATGCAGGCTCAGACACCATAGTTGAAGAACCACCATCCACTATGCCTAAGGTATGCAGCACTGCAACCAAGGACACAAAATGAAAAGGTGGGACTGGATAGAAGGCAATTGTTGCTGGGTGATTCTATCATAAGAGGTGTTGAGCTGGAGAGTAGTGGTTTGGTGAGATGTCTTCCTGGGGCTACTGCTCGTAGAGACAGGAGACGTTCTCAATATTGTCAAAGAAGCAAAGCAGCAAGGGGGAAGTAGATGTTCTAGTCCATCTAGGGACAAATGACTTGGCTAGCAATGAGGTTTCTGAGATTAAGGAAGATTTTTGTGTTCTTGGAGGTGAAATACAGCAGATTGCGTCCACTGTGTCATTCTCTGAAGTTTTGCCTGTGCATAACATTCAAGATAAAGATGCGCAATAAGAATTCAATTTGTGTGCTTCGGGAATGGTGTCGGGAGCAAGGATTTGGCTTTGTGTCCCATGATAGCTCTAATTGGAGCAGAAAGGAACTGTATAAAAAGATGGTTTGCATCTTACTCATAGGGGAACATATGTTCTCAGTGAGAAGTTCAAAGGTTTCACAAAGAAATATTTAAACTAGGAGGGGTGGATAAAAGGGTAAACAATCTGCCCGATTGTCCCCAAAACTAAATCGGAGGGTGCAAGCAACATGCGAGGTAAAAAATGACAAGCTCAGAGTCGTGTCTATAAATGCTCGCAGTTTAGTCAATAAAATCAATGAACTGGAGGCAATGATGGCAGCTGAAAAAGTAGATTTAGTGGCGGTTACTGAGACATGGTTCAGTGAGAAAAATAACTGGGACATAACAATACCGGGGTACTCTTTATTTAGAAAAGACAGAGAAGGTAGGAAAGGAGGAGGAGTGGCCCTGCATGTGAAAACAACATAAAAACGAACCAAATAAAAGTGAGCGAGGTGAACATAGAGTCAGTTTGGGTTACGCTAACATTTGGCAATCATACAGTAGCTCGTGTAGGTGTGATCTATAGACCCCCTGGACAAGTAGAAGAGCTAGATAATCTGCTGGTTGAGGAAATAGCCAAAATGGCAATGAAGGGGAAGTTATTATCATGGGGGACTTTAATCTTCCTGATGTGAACTGGAAAACCAAAACAGCTGGGTGCACCAGGAGTACAAATATTCTAAACTCCTTACTGGGATTATCTCTAACACAAGTAGTTGAGGAGCCGACCCGTAAAGAGGCCATATTGGATTTAATGCTCACAAATGGAGGTTTGGTATCGGACGTTGTTGTAGGTGAAAATTTGGGATCTAGTGATCACCAGTCAGTATGGTTTAATATAAGAACAGGGATGGAGCCGCACCACACAAAAAACAAAGTTTTAGACTTTAAAAAAACAGATTTTTCTAAAATGAGATTTTGTGTGAAGGAGTCATTATCAGACTGGAGGAATTTAAAGGGAGTCCAAGAGAAATGGGATTATTTAAAGGAAGCATTATTGAAGGCCACAGGAAATTGCATTCGGCTTGTTAGCAAAAACAAAAAAGGGAAGAAACCACTGTGGTACTCTGCAGAAGTGGCCAAAATAGTGAAGAACAAGAAGATAGCATTCAATAATTATAAAAAACTCAGCGTGAAGAAGATAGGCAAACCTATAAGATTAGGCAGAAAGAGGCAAAGCAATTTATAAGAGCTTCCAAAGCACACGCAGAAGAGAAAATAGCTCAGTCAGTAAAAAAGGGGGACAAAACATTTTTTAGATACATAAACGAGAAAAGAAAAGTAAAACAAGGATTAGTTAGATTAAAAACAAAGGAAGGAAGGTATGTAGAAGAGGATAAAAGTCTCGCTGACTGCCTCAAAAATATTTTTGTTCAGTCTTTGCAGAAGAAAAGAAGGAAAGGGACCTCAGTTAGGAGAGAACACTAAAGAGACATTTACATATGAGTTTACAGAGGAGGAGGTTCTACAGCAGCTGTCTAAAGTAAAGACAAATAAGTCAATGGGGCCTGATGGGATCCACCCTAAATTATTAAAAGAGCTCAGTGATGTAATAGCAAAACCGTTAACAGATTTATTTAACCAATCCTTGTTAACAGGAGTCGTCCCAGAAGACTGGAAATTAGCAAATGTTGTGCCTATTTACAAGAAGGGTAGTAGGGAGGAATCGGGAACTATAGGCCAGTTAGTCTTACGTCAGTAGTGGGGAAATTAATGGAAACCATGTTAAAGGAAAGGATTGTTGAACATCTAAAAACACATAGATTACAGGATCAGAAACAACATGGGTTTACCTCAGGGAGATCATGCCAAACTAATCTTATTGATTTTTTTGATTGGGTAACAAAAATAATAGACACAGGTGGTGCAGTAGACATTGCTTATTTAGATTTCAGTAAGGCTTTTGATACTGTTCCGCATAGAAGGCTTATC
This sequence comes from Leptobrachium leishanense, assembly GCA_009667805.1. Classification (NCBI taxonomy): domain Eukaryota; kingdom Metazoa; phylum Chordata; class Amphibia; order Anura; family Megophryidae; genus Leptobrachium; species Leptobrachium leishanense. Next base: position 83,459 of record RXON01002613.1, read on the forward strand.
AATAAATTGCAATCTTTGAGCTTGGATTCCAATATTGTTGAATGGATTAGGCAGTGGCTGAGTGACAGCAACAGAGGGTTGTGGTAAATGGAGTTTATTCGGCGCAAGGTCTTGTTACCAGTGGGGTACCTCAGGGGTCAGTACTTGGACCCATTCTCTTTAATATTTTTATTAGTGATATTGCAGAAGGTATTAATGGAAAAGTATGTCTTTTTGCTGATGACACAAAGATTTGCAACAGGGTTGACGTTCCTGGAGGGATCAGCCAAATGACAAATGATTTAGGTAAACTAAAAAAATGGTCGGAGTTGTGGCAATTGAGTTTTAATGTGGATAAGTGCAAGATAATGCACCTGGGACGTAAAAACCCAAGGGCTGAATATAGAATATTTGATACAGTCCTAACCTCAACATCTGAGGAAAGGGATTTAGGGGTTATTATTTCAGAGGATCTAAGGGTAAGTAGTCAATGTAATAGAGCAGCAGGAAATGCTAGCAGAATGCTTGGTTGTGTAGGGAGAGGTATTAGCAGTAGGAAAAGGGAAGTGCTCATGCCACTGTACAGAGCACTGGTGAGACCTCACTTGGAGTACTGTGTGCAGTACTGGAGACCGTATCTCCAGAAGGATATAGACATCTTGGAGAGAGTTCAGAGAAGGGCTACTAAAATGGTGTACGGCTTGAAGGAGAAAAGTTACCAGGAAAGGCTTAATGATCTTAACATGTACAGCTTGGAAAAAAGACGAGACAGAGGAGATATGATAGAAACATTTAAATACGTAAAGGGAATCCACAAGGTAGAGGAAGGGAGAATATTTAAAAGGAAACAAAATAGCAAAACAAGAGGACATAGTCTTAGATTAGAGGGGCAAAGGTTTAAAAGTAACATCAGGAAGCATTATTTTACTGAGCGGGTGGTGGATACATGGAACAGTCTTCCAGTAGAAGTGGTAGAGGCCAAAACAGTAATTGAATTTAAGCAAGCATGGATAGGCATAAGGCTATCCTAAACAAAAGAGAAATCCAGGTAAAGTATCCATGTAATTGGGCAGACTAGATGGGCCGAAAGGTTCTTATCTGCCGACATTTTTCTATGTTTCTATGTTTCTAATTTGTATGAAAATACAACCGACCTGCCAATCTTAATCCTGAATTGTTTTATAGGCCTTTTTTCCCTTATAAACACAGGAGTGTATGTAGACACTCAATATTAAGGTGAAAAGGGACATTCTCCACTTTTGTTTTTGTGCGTCTTTTTTTAAAACATGACTTTCTGTGGTAATTATTAAACTGCATAAAAAAAACCATACAAATTTCATGTTATTGAGAAGACACCTTGAGGGAGGACAATACAAGAGACGCAGTCCTTAAAGTACAGGTGCGGTGCCCGATTGTCAATGCCTTACTCTCTCAAAAATGGACGCCGGATGCATTTTGACTGTGTGAGGAACTAACACTTTTACAGTTTATCAAGCTCACAAGATAAAGTGTAAACCAAGCCTTAAATGTATTTGTCAGACAGTGGCAGCCCTAGAGTTAGACAAATTATAAAGATAAAGGGCTATTTCCGCCAGAAGCCCTGCTTGATTATGTGAAATGACCACATGAACATGGCATCTGCACAAATATACGCCAACATTCACACAGCCCTGTCCACTATGACAACTGTGTGAGCATAGGTACTACAAATTTAATGGATTAATCCTTTTTTTTTCCACACAAAAAAATAAGACCTTGCTAGCTCTAGAATCGCCTCTTATATAACATTATTACATTTGTTTACCTTCATACTCTGGGGCACATGTACATCGGTAACCATTCACGAGGTCTGTACAGGTAGCTCCATTCTGACAGGGGGCTGAGAGACACTCATTGTACTCCTCCTCACAGTACAGTCCATGGTAACCTGGAATGGAAGATAATGGTGCAAACACTGTTAGAAAGTGTCAAACGCAAATGTGGAAAAACAGCAAATGAGGAATATTAACCATATTGACATAAAGCCAGGCTACCTACAAACATTGCAGACATCAAACTGTATTTGAATGTATGAAGTAAACAACTCTGACTCTGCAAGTCCAGGTAGGCAAGTGCAAAAAGAACAGAAAATGGCATACTCTAGAATAGGGGAGGATCCACTAACTGCACGCAGCTCTGAGGAGGCTGATCCTAAAAGGATGTGCAGAAAAAATTAAGAGCTGGCACTCGTTGGTTCCACGGACATTATGACCGCTTGATAAAAACTTGGTGGAGCTGAAATGTTGCTGTTGATGGCATTAACCCCACAAATTATTATACTTAGTATCCTTTATTTATATAGCGCCACATATTCCACAGCGTTTTACAAGTTCAGTTTACAAGGTATTGATACATTGGAATACCACACATGGATGATACGGCCTGATTTAAGGGGTTCCTGTTCCCAAGGGAACTTACAATCTATGAGATGTACAAGTATTTTGTGAGGTAGGCGCATCCATATCGTTAGGTGTCTTGCCCAAGGACACTCGCTGGTGGCGTCTTCTGAGTGGAATCCAGTCCTCTTTCTATGATTGTAGCGATGATCAGCAACCTGGTGGTTAGGTTGATCCCGCTTCTCGTAAAGTCGAGACTCCTCCACAGTTGTACCGGAGGGATGTGCCGAACGGGACCTTGACTTGCTTCTCCACGGTCGAAGGGTAGAGACATTACCACTGGACTCCACAGCCGATATTGTGTGGTAGGCAAGTGTGTAACATTAGGTGTCTTTCCCAAGGACACTTACTGGAGAGGTAATTAAGAGGGAATTAAAAGACATAGGGCACTATTCCCTAGTGCAGGGGTCAGCAACCTTGGCTCCCTGATGTTTTGGGAACTTCATCTCCCACGATGCTCAGTGATCCATTAGGCTGACTGAGCCACATGGGAAATGTAGTTCCAAAAACATCAGGGAGCCAAGGTTGCTGACTCCTGCCCTAGTGCATGCTAATGTTAGCGTTCGGATATGCAAGCTTTATGGCTAGGATAAGTTTGTTTAACGCATGCCCCCCATATTACCTTCCTGACGCTAAACCTGTAAGAAATCACTTAGCGCATCGGAGGTTGTGCGAGCTTACTGTACTTTGCGCATCATCATTAATTAACGTTAAGAAAGGTATTACAATCTGCTAGCGCTAATTACCGTCAGGACGCAGAAGGCAAAATCTTAGTTACTCGTAAAAGCTGGTAGTAAATCAGGGATCTCAAACTCACGGCCCCCCAGATGTTTTTGCCTACAAGTCCCAGAATGCTTTGAATGCAATAGATGGCAGTGGAATCATGGGAGTTGTAGTTCAGAAACATCAGGGGGGCCAGAGTTTGAGACCACTGTAGTAAATGATTCCACATTACAAAATCATTTAATACCCCCCAAATCCCCCTCAATAAATCTGATACTCCCCTCTCATCCCGCGGCGAGAACGATGGCCCGATCCACCGCTTCTTGTTGCTTGGAGCAGAGTGAGACTGGGAACAAATAGTTCCCAGTCTACCTCCGTGGTGCTACATGTTCCCGTGAGAAGCGCTACCGCGAGTATCCCTGCGTTTAGCGCTGCAATCCAGGGCGACATGCTCAGCTAGCGCCTGCCCTGGAATATCACGATAAAATGGGGACTCTACGGGAAAATCTGCAGGCGCAGACTTTCCCCATTATTGTTCCCATTTAACGCACACTATAGTGTCTATATTCTCTGACCACACTATTGCCAGCCCCTTTCTTTTTTTTCTGTGTGTAGGTACTGTAGTCAGTTGCTCTTTAATATGTATTTTGTGATATATGTGATGTATATAGTTATATTGTACTTTATTTTGTATCCTGGATAAGCTTTTGCTAATATGAATAGCCTGCCAAAAAAAAAAGTGACACTCTAATTCGTTGGCCCGACATTAGCTTTGATTATGGCATGCATTTAACGTGGTACTATTTCTATAAGCTTTTGCAATGTCACAACATTTATTTCCATCCAGATTTGCATTCGTACCATTACGTAAAGTCTTCTTCTGCACATTCCATAGCTTAGCAAAGGGGTTAAGGTCTGGACTGTGTGGTGACCAATCCATGTGTGAAAAAGATGTCTCATGCTCTCTGAACCACTCTTGCACAATTTTAGCCCGATGCACGAGCGGAACTACTGGGGGGGGGGGTGCAAAGGGGGCCACGGCATCCAGGCCCTTGAGTCTGGGGACTCCCACAATCGGCCGCCAGGCTCTACTTTAGGCTGCACGGCCGCCGGAGCCCCGGCTAGGCTCTTCCACTGGATGAAGAGGAATTCAGCCCCATCCGTGCCAAAAAAGTTAGAAAAGGCAAGTATATATTTAATAATATAAATTATGTTAATATACTCATTTTTTTATTTATTTAATATTTAATTTTAACTTATTTGTGCGTTTTACTGTGGAGTTCTGCGATACGCTCATACACACCACACATTACTGCGAATTTTATTGCTGTGGAGCTCTGTGAGATATACCCAACACACATTACATTAAAAATGGGATGGACGGAATTGAGATTGCACAGCGCTGCGGAGGGAGACTGGGAACTATTTACTTCCAGTCTCATTCTGCTCGCGTCCAGAAAAACCTGCTGATCAGGCCACCATTTGCACTGCGGGATAAGAGGTGAGTATTGGATTTAATGGGGAGTTTTTTAGGGTGTACTAAATGATTTGGCATTTGCAGAATCATTTAACACCAGCTTTCAGAAGGTGCTAAAATTTTGCCTTGCACATTCCGACGGTAATTAGCGCTAGCACGTTGTAATATTTTACTTATTGAAATGCTAATTCCTGATAGCGCTTACTATGTTAGCTATAGGATGCGCAAAGTACAGGAAGCTCGCGGAAGCTAGCGCAAAAAATTATGTGCTAATGGCTTATTAATGGGCGTAGCGTCAAGAATCTAATATTGGTGGCATGCGTTAAACACACTTATCCTGGCGGTAACACACATCCAGACGCCAATGTTATTGACAACTATGGAATAGAGCCCCGAGTGCCTAGAGTCGACAATGTGGACCTGGAGGAGTCCAATGCAGTGGGGGTGACAAAATGTTTTTGCCAAGGGTGCAAAAACTCCTTCCCGTCATCTTGGACTATACCCACACCATCAGGGAAGAAAAAAAAAACCATGATGGAAAAAACCTGCTCATTCAGTATATTCAGGGAGTCAGCTGATCTCATTTTTTGGGCACATAACGTTGCTGAACCTAGACCTGACCATCTGAAGCAACCCCAGATCATAATAGGTGGTGACTTTTTTTTTGACCAGGCAATGTATAATATTTTGGATTGGAGTTTATGGATTTTACCTAAACATTTATTTTTTTCTTTAAGAATGCATGTTTTGCAGTTTATCTTTTTGTCCAAGCATTATCTGCAACATGTACACATGGACAGATCAGAGGGCAGAGATGACATTTTGTGGAGATCTCATTCTTCCGCTAGGTGGTGTAAGGTCAGCTCCTTTGTTCTCGTTGTACAGCTCTGCATCTATTAATGTAAAACCCAGACAAATCACGGGTCTTTCAAAAACAAAGCACAGAAATGAGTCCTTCTACAATAACAAGTGGGACAAAATGCCTAACCGAACGATTATCAGTTTAGAACTTTTTCCTGCTCAGACCACCTGCGGCCACTCACGGCTTCCGAGCTGGATCAGGCTAAACGTTGAGAAGCCCGAGTTAGTTCCAGGCTGCGATGCTAATCTGATCTGCTTAACATTCTTCTCATGAACGTATTCTCAAACAAACACAAAACCCCAGCCCAGCGTGGGTGCAAATGGAGAAGTGAATCATGTACACAGCCTGTTTAGGAAAAATCATACAAAATTAGAAAAATCTTAAATATTTCTGGGCTGGAAAATGCTGCATGACCCCAAGCTCATACAGTCTACCAAATACATGAATAGAAGGTAGGAGAACAAAGCCTGGTGTCAATGGCTTTCATAGCGTTAATAAACGAGAGAGACAATAGAGTATAATTACAGTTATTTATTACCAGCCTCCCCTATCTACGACTGTAATTACTCCATAGAACTCCTCTTCTCACTAATCTGATAATCACCCTCTGTAACTCATGCTCCCACTACAAAATCTGATTACTTTGTATGGCTTCTGCTCCTTATAATACATCATAGAGCCATCCCAACAAGAAAAGATAGCTCTCCAAAACAAATCATTTCAAGCTCACTTCTTAGGTTTGTCTTCTTTAATTTGTGGACCATGGATGCTGCATGATTAGTTTTGGTTCAGTCAGCCTTTGGCGTCCACTGGAGATTTGACTATGGTTGCCTTTTGTCTTTTTGAGGTTTGATTGGGGGAAATGTATCAGCTGATGATGAGCACTGAAGATTTTAAAATGTCCTAAGACTTTCCCATCTGAATGGAAAGTTTAACAATATCCTGCCGCTATACAAATATTCCATGACAACCTTGTTACCTGGTTTTCTCACTTTCTATCTACTAACCTATGACACATCTACCCTGCTGCCTTCAAACTTCTTTCACTCGCATCCTCCTTTGGACTTGCACAATTCACCCTTCTCTCTACTCAGTGAAGGTCACTCTATCGACCTTGTATTCTCTCTGCATTTCTGATTTCACCTGTTGCCTTTCTCCATCTGTGACCACCGCCTTCTCATCTTCAACCTATCTGGATCACCTAAACTAACTGCATCCTCATCCCGTCCTCACAGAAATCTACATGATGTAGATCCCCATCAATTCTCCAATCTCCTTTAACATCTCCCACACACCTCAACCTTTACCTGCCCTGATGCTGCCACTGACCATTAGACTCACTCGCTCCTCCTCAATTCTATAAGACCCCACGCAGTCAGCTTCAGCCTTGGCGCACACACACTCTAAAAGCGCTACCTGCACAAATGCTCATACACCGCAGAGCGTGTGTTACGTTTGGTGTGGGGAGCAAAGGTATGAGCCCCATATGTGGTGATAAACTAGTAGAGGCAGTGAAATGAGCTACAAAAGGGGGTTTAGTAATATTAACAGGCAATGGTATAACTGAAGGTACTGGTGAAAGTCAAGGCCAAAAAAGGGCTGACTGAGTGAGACAGTAAGGAGAGAGACAAGGAAAACAAGAGACAAGACACAGGATTGCAGATATAGGAGACAAGAGACAGACGGGACAGGAAAGGGCTGGCTGAAGGTTGTAGGAATCACAGTAGACTGGCGTTACAGGATACAGGGGTACTGTGGGCAGGAGTTCAGCGATGCTGGGGCACAGTGGGCAGGAGTCCAGAGATGCTGGGGCACAGTGGGGAGGAGTCCAGAGATGCAAGGGATCAGGAAAAAAAAGAAGGCTTCTGGTAGTTTACACATAGTGTATCTCAATGAAGAAGCAACGCCTGGTTGGAGGTCAGCCCTTAAATAGAGCAAGGCAGGGTTAGATTGGCCGCACCTGTGGTTGCTAGAAGTGGAGACATAATCAGGCCTAGAAATTGGCACGGTAGGAAAGGTGTTCCAAGGGTCACGGCAGTGCAACACCAAACTGGGCCTTCCTGTGGTGGTGTGATCCATGACAGAGTGCCTGGAGAAAATCTACCTGTGAAGCCGATTTCATTCATTTAAAGTTTACTATGCAGTCATACAACTCTGCCCTTCACTTGGCCAAACAAACCTCATCTCTTAAAACTATTCTTTCCTCCAACCCTAAACGACTCTGGTCCACTTTCAACTTTCTCCTCTACCCATCTGCACCTCATCCTGCCCCCTCATCTGCCTAAAGTACTCAGGACCTGGCAGAATAATTCGTAAAATTCTCACTATCACAAGCAGCGTCCTGACACAAGCCAGTAATCTCCCACTTTCAATCCCAGGAACCCCCTCTGGCACTTCCTCTATGCCTCTAAGGAGGAAGTCTGTTCCTTTATGTCCTCCTCACATCTCACTACCTGCCCTCTCGACACCATTCCCTCACATGTAATACCTCCACTCTCCTCCTCCCTCACACACATCTTCAACCTATCTCTCTCCACTGGCTCTTTCCCATCTGCCTTCAAACACACACAGGTTACCCATATACTAAATAAACCCCCCCTCAATTTCTCTTAAACTATCCATCCAACTACTGTCCTTTATCCCTGCTTCAGTTTACTTCTAAACTCTTGGAAATACTAGTTTTCAACCACCTCTCCCTCTCCTCTAATTCCCTACTTGACCCTCTGCAATCAGGCTTTAATCCCCTACACTCAATGGAAACGGACCTCACCAAACTGCACAATGAACTCTTGAATGAAGAGTGAACCACTAAAAAACACGGCCACTATTCTATACTTATCTTGCTTGACTTCTCAGCCGCTTTCAACACTGTCGTCCACCCCTCCTTCTACAGACTCTCAGCTCTCTCGGGCTCTGTGACACTGCTCTCTCTTGGATTGACTCCTATCTCTCCTACAGGTCCTTCTCGGTGTCATTTGCTGGCACTGCCTCCTTTTCAATGCCTTTATCGGTTGGTGTAACTCAAGGCTCTGTCCTGGGTGCTTGTCGTGTCACACGCCGCCACAGGAAGGCCCAAGCTGGTGCTATTCCTCCTTGAAATCCCTGGCAGCCCTCTTTTTGGCGATGCCCTGCGAGTCCCAGACCAGGTCCTGTAATTGTTCTTTCCTGCAGGCAACCACAGGTGCTCCCACTAACAAGCCCCGTGTTCCCCTACATAAGTGAGGAGCTCCCAAGCTGCTGTGTTTCAGCATTGTCAGCACTTTGTGTATGTTACTCTGAAGCCTGCTCCCTATAAACCCTGCCTCTCAAGCCTCTTGCCATGTTCCCCTAGCTCAAACATCCTACTGTGCTCCCTACAGTGGACTGTTCCTCGCTACCCACAGTGCCTTGCAACCCACCATGCCCTCTGCTATCAGTGCTCCTGTCTGGTAACCATCAGTCTCCAGCATACCATCCAAGTATCCTGTATAATCCAGTGTGCCTTGCTTCTTGTGTACATCCAGTCACCCCTCTTCCTGTCCTGCCTGTCTGCTGTCTTGTGCCTCTTGTGAGTTGCTTGGTGTGTTGCCCTCTGTGTCTTGTTCCTCCTTGCCTTGGTCTCTCCTCCCTGCCTCGTTCTACAGTCAGCCATTTTCCTGCATTGTCTCTCACTATCCTCCCATATACTAGTCACTGCTATTATTCCTGTGTTTACCATAATAAAATCCCTTTGGACCCTACTCAAGTGCAGTGGCATCACCAGGGGGGTGCGGTGGGTGTGGACCGCACCCAGGTGACACCGTATAGGGGGTGACACCACCAGAGCTTCAGAAGGCCGACCGGCCACCGGAGCCTCGAGCAACATTAAAATCCTCATTCACTTTGATGGCTCAGCAGGTACTCTATGATGGCGGTTGACCGGCACCATCTGATGATGTCAGAGGGCTTGCCGAGCCACATGACATCTGCCGCGCTCTCCCTGACGGTTCTCCAGTGGTACAGGTCACACACACTGGAGGAAGAGTGAGTGGAGGTGATTCCAGACTGCCTACATGCTCCATCCTGAGCTGATCAGTGGAAAACCTTCCCTGACAATATCTATCAGGCAAAAACACCCCTGGTCCAGCTATCCACCCACCCCTCCCCTCAAAGATAAAAAACAATTTTTTTTTGCTTCGTCCCTGGGGAAAATACCCATAGAATAAAAGAATTGATTTAATTTATTTGCTGCCCCCAACAAATAAAACCCCCACAAAACCAAAAAAATAAAATAAAAATTATTTGCCTTCCCCCAGGAAAAAAAATTTAACATGTTGACTGCGGCTCACCCGCTGAGTGCATCCTCCGCTTTCCCACTAGTTTGTGGTGGATGCTCTCAGTGCGTCGTCGCAGTCCCACGGCTCAGAGGAGATCTGGTGCCAGTTGCTGACTTCAGACGGCCTTCAGGACCTCCCACGGGCCAAGTGATGATGTCAGAAAGGGACCCCCCCTCACTCCTGTACCATAAAAAGAAGAGGGTCATGCCTGGTACAGTTGGAAAGGCCAGAGCATGCTTAGGATATATGTAAACATTAAATAAAATAAAAAAAACTAACATTTTCTTTTCTCTCTCTAATACAGCACTATTGTTCACTAGTCAATTATCGAAAACCTAAATCGACACACTGCTGCGAGAGGCACAAGGGGTCCTTTGGAACCCTGCATCTCAGATTTTTAAACCACACAAGGTCATTCGAGGGATCATTGGTAAGGTCAGAGTCTGGCCTTTCCAACAAAACTAAATATGACTACGTAATGTGTAAAAATAGAAGATTTTTTCTTTAATGCAAAATGTCCTTTTTTTCTCTGTTCTAAGGCCCTACATTACAGGCCCTATTACATTCCTCGCGCACAATTTTGCACGTGCGCGAAGACGCGTTAACGTGAGGGGCAAAACCCTTTACGCTGAACGTCGCATTACAACGTCCGTGCAAAAAATGCACGTTAACGTTTATCGTGGATGGACCTGCATGAGCATAATGAACTGTGCGTGAATGAACATTGTGAGCGCAAATGCGTTTTTGCACTGGGGCGCGCATGGTATTACAATCTTAGCGCAAAATTTAACGGACAAGGTTTGCGCGCATAATTTTAACGTCTTTGAAAAGCTGGTGGTAACGGCAAATGGTAACAACCTGACAGTACCAAACTGCGGATTCACAACGGAGAATGTCGATGCGCACGTTTTTTTACTAGATCTGTCAAAAATGACGGCCACTACCTTGTCTTCCGTCAAAACGTATGTCTATTGTGCGCAGTCCGCAAAAAAATGACGGACTCATGTCAAAAATTATATTGCGCTCACTGATTTTTGCACGTCGGTTTTACGAACGTTATTAAAAATGCGTGAGGATCGAAATACCACCGTTAATTTTCGCACGTTAACGCTTAATGCTGTGCATAAAAAATCCTGCGCTGCGCAACCTTTTTGTGTTAGGAATGTAATAGGGCCCTATGTGTTTCTACTTGTAAAGCAAAAGAATGCCGCTGCACTAACTCACCTTCTTTTTTCCCCCCACACAGGAACCAAATGTGGAGGTGATGGCGCAAGGAGTTATTATGCATTGGTCCATCTAAAGCACAAGGCGCTGCACCGCTGCGAGGAGAGCGGGGGTACTTTGGACCTCTGCATCTCTTACCCTTACACCCCACAAAGTAATGTTAGGTGTCATTGGACAGGTCAGAGTCTGGCCTCTCTAATGATGACAAACAGGACCATGTTAAAAAAAAAACAGTAGTAAAATGGGGGGGGGGTGACACCATGAGTTACTGCACCAGGTGACACCAACCCTAGTAACACGACTGTGCAAGTGTCTTGTGCCTATTGTGTCACTGCATACTGGGCTCATACCCTCACCCCATATTGTGACAGTCCTCTGCTTTCCAGCAACACCTCCTCCCTGGGTAAAATCATTAACAGCTGGCTAAGTTTCCCTTGCTGGCACTGATCAGGTGCTCCTCGTTAACTCCAGGACTTTTCAGAATCCGGGAAGGATGAAAAAGATTTACCATCCGAGAATGTACAATCAGCGCCGCTAGTGATCAATATATCAGATCATATACTCACGGACATAGAATACAAGGTACTGTCTAAGGGTCTCTCATTTTGTCCAACTACTCCCATTGACTCTTTTGCCTTACGCGTGGACTTGGAAAGATTTTTTCGAAATGTAAAACTTAAGGTATTTTTCCATAACAAGGTAGAATCCACTGACGCACAGACCTCTAACATCTCATTCCAAGCTAAAGAACTTAAGCTTTGGACTAAAAGTGACTTCTCACCGCCATCAACCCCTCCCATAGAAACGTACATCCAATTTGTCAAACAGGATATGGATCACATATTAGATGATTTTAGAGATGGTAAATGCAGGGGCGTCATAACGTGGGGGCGGGGGGTGTGGCCTACCAGGTGACACCCGCCTTTAGGGTGACACCGTCACCCTAAGGGCAGGTGTCTCACCCTGCGCCGCGTGTTCGCTCCCTGCGAGCGTCTGAAGCTATGCAGCTTCGGCGCTTGCCTGGAGGAAACACGTCACCAGCCGATCGCGGCTGGTCACGTGGCTCCCCCAGGCGAGCGCCCAAGCTGCACGCCGCCGGACGCTCAGAGGGAGCGAACACGCGAAGCAGGAGGTGAGCTGGGGCCATTATCCATGAGCTGGGGCCATTATCCATGAGCTGGGGGCATATCCATGAGCTGCTGTGGCATATCCATGAGCTGCTGGGGCAGTATCCATGAGCTGCTGGGGCATTATCCATGAGCTGCTGGGGCATTATCCATGAGCTGGGGCATATCCATGAGCTGGGGCAGTATCCATGAGCTGGGGCATTATCCATGAGCTGGGGCAGTATCAATGTGCTGGGGTATATCCATGTGCTGGGGCAGTATATCCATGAACTGGGGCATTATCCATGAGCTGGGGCATTATCCATGAGCTGGGGCATTATCCATGAGCTGGGGCATTATCCATGAGCTGGGGAATTATCCATGAGCTGGGGCATATCCATGAGCTGGGGCATATTCATGAGCTGGGGCAATATCAATGAGAGGAGCTGGGGGCATAGCCATGAGAGGAGCTGGGACAAAATCCATGAGAGGAGCTGGGACATTATCCATGAGAGCAGCTGGGGCAGTATATCCATGAGAGGAGCTGGGGCAGTATATCCATGAGAGGAGCTGGGGCAATATCCATGAGAGCTGCTGGGTTATATCCATGAGAGCTGCTGGGGCATATCCATGAGAGCTGGGGCAGTATCCATGTGTGCTGGGGGCAGTATCCATGTGTGCTGGGGGCATATCCATGAGAGCTGGGGCAATATCCATGTGTGAGCTGGTCTGGGGCAATATATCCATGTGTGAGCTGAGGCGCAATATATCCATATGTGAGCTGGGGCAATATATATCCATGGGTGAGCTGCTGGGGGCAATATATAATTGTGAACTGGGGCAATATATCCATATGTGAGCTGGGGGCAACATATCCATGGGTGAGCTGCTGGGGGCAATATATCCAGAGCTGCTGGGGGCAATATATATCCATGTGTGCTTTCACTGCCTTCGAACAGGCACCGTACTTGCTGGCAGTTGGCAAAAATTTGTGTGAGCATATGAGAGAGCTCCACAGCAATAAACCTCACAGTAATGTGCACCGTGTGTATGAGCATTCAGTGTTATATGGGAGTACTGATTTAGGAGTAAGAGTAGTTAAAAAAAATCCGTAAAACTCGGGGGGTGACACCATAAGTTACTGCACCGGGTGACACCAACCCTAGTGATGCCACTGGGTAAATGTCCTAATTTTTCTAAGGTAGAACGACAAGCACTAAAAGATTTGAAGGAGAATAAGAGCCTTATTTTAAAACCGTCTGACAAGGGGGGAGCATTGGTGATTATGAATCATGTCGATTATGTCAAAGAGGTTAATAGGCAACTGAATGACACAGATACATATAGTGTGAGTCATCTGGGGAAGATCACACAGCTGGAGAAACTGATTGAGATGGTGATTTCAGAAGCACTTACACAGAATATTATAGATGAGGACCTATACAAATATCTCAAGAAGGAACATGCAATCTTACCTGTATTCTATGTGTTGCCCAAAATACATAAAAGTCTGGAGAACCCACCAGGGAGACCGATTGTGGCGAGCACGAACTCTGTGCTTCAGCCTATATCGGTCTTCCTGGATAGGGTTCTCCAGCCTTTGGTCATTAAAACCAAGTCATTTTTGTGGGATAGCAAGGATGTGCTGAGACGTATAGCAGAGCTCACATTCACAGGTCCCGTGATTTTATTCACGTGGGACGTGACCAGCTTATATAACTCTATTCCTAATATAGAGGGTATAAGAGCAATCCAAGAAATATTATTGAAATATTCTTTCTCGGAAGAACAAATTTTGTTTCTTATGAAGCTGGTGGAGCTGGTGCTTTACAATAATTTATTTTTGTTTGGCGATACGATATACAAACAATGTAGGGGCACAACAATTGGATCAAATATGGCCCCGGCTTACGCCAATTTGTATATGGATGCATTTAAAAATCAATTTGTCTATTCACATCATCTTTTTACAATTTTTGTCCATACATGGTGGAGGTATATCGACAACGTTTTTCGAATTTGGACAGGGAATGAGGCTGACTTGATAACCTTTTTCACAGAGATGAATTCAGTTAATCCCCATATAAAATTCACTATGATCTCCAGTCTATCAGAAATTAATTTTTTGGACCTTACTCTAAGAGTAGAGGGGGACCACCTGCTTAGCGATCTACAGTGGCAAGAAAAAGTATGTGAACCCTTTGAGATTACGTGGAGTTGTGCATGAATTGGTCATAAAATGTGCTCTGATCTTCATCTAAGTCACAACAATTTGAAAAACACAGTCTGCTTAAAATAATACAACACAAACATTATATGTTTTCATGTGTTTATTGAACAGAACATGTAAACATTCACAGTGCAGGGTGGAAAAAGTATGTGAACCCCTAGCCTAATGACTTCTCCAAGAGCTAATTGGAGCCAGGAGTGAGCCAACCTTGAGTCCAATCAGTGTGATATTATTGGATGTGTTGCTGAAAGCTGTCCTGCCCTTTAAAAACACACACCAGTTTTGGGTTTACTGGTTTCAAGAAGCACTGCCTGATGTGAACCATGCCTCGCAGAAAAGAGCTCTCAGAAGACCTACGATCAAGAATTGTTGACTTGCATGAAGCTGGAAAGGGTTACAAAAGTATCTCCAAAAGCCTTGATGTTCAGGTGTCCACGGTAAGACAGACTGTCTACAAATGGAGAAAGTTCAGCACTGTTGCTACTCTCCCTAGGCGTCGTCGTCCTGTAAAGATGACTGCAAGAGCACAGCGCAGAATGCTTAATGAGGTAAGGAAGAATCCTAGAGTGTCAGCTAAAGACTTACAGAAATCTCTGGCACATGCTAACATTTTTGTTGACACATCTACAATAAGGAAAACATTAAACAAGAATGGAGTACATTGGAGGACACCACGGAGGAAGCCAATGCTGTCCAAAAAGAATATTGCAGCACGTTTGAAGTTTGCAAAAGAGTACCTGCATGTTCCACATCACTACTGGCAAAATATTCTGTGGACAGATGAAACCAAAATTGAGTTGTTTGGAAAAAACACACAACACTAGGTGTGGAGAAAAAAAGGCACAGCACACCAACATCAAAACCTCATCCCCACTGTAAAACATGGCGGAGGGAGCATCATGGTTTGGGGCTGCTTTGCTGCCTCAGGGCCTGGACGGATTGTTGTCATTGATGGAAAAATTAATTCCAGAGTTTATCAAGACATTTTGCAGGAAAACGTAAGACCATCTGTCCGCCAACTGAAGCTCCGCAGAGGATGGGTGATGCAACAGGACAATGACCCAAAGCATACAAGTAATTCAACAAAAGAATGGCTTCAACAAATCAAAATACGCCTTCTGGAGTGGCCCAGTCAGAGTCCTGACCTCAACCCGATTTGAATTGCTGTGGCATGACCTTAAGAGAGCGATTCATACCAGACATCCCAAGAATATTGCTACACTGAAACAGTTTTGTGAAGAGGAGTGGTCCAAAATTACTCCAGATCGTTGTGCAGGTCTGATCTGCAACTACAGGAAACGTTTGGTTGAGGTTATTGCTGCCAAAGGAGGGTCAACCAGTTATTAAGTCCAAAGGTTCACACACTTTCTCCACCCTGCTCTGTGAATGTTTACATGTTCTGTTCAATAAAAACATGAAAACATATGTTTGTGGTGTATTATTTTAAGCAGACTGTGTTTTTCAAATTGTTGTGACTTAGATGAAGATCAGAGCACATTTTATGACCAATTCATGCAAAATGCCACGTAATCCCAAAGGGTTCACATACTTTTTCTTGCCACTGTATATGTAAAACCAACAGATAGAAATAGCCTCCTTCATTTTTGTAGCTTTCACCCGGAGAGTACATTTAGATCACTGCCTCGCAGTCAATATACTAGAGTAATCAGAAATGTCACGAATCCAGACACTCGCGAAGACAGGTTGCAACAGATGACAAATAAATTTAGAGATAGAGGTTATCCTAAAGCCCTTTTATATGAAGAACATCTACGTTCTAGAATTCTGGATCGCACTACTATTATTTCTCAATCAAAGGATAAAAAACACAAAGAGTCTCGTATTCCATTTGTGTGTAAGTTTAATCAGGCAAGCAGATCAATTAATTGGATTGTGCGAAGACATTGGCAGATCCTCCAAAAAGCATATAGTGAGATTCCTTTTTTTCAGGTTGCTCCCATGTTTGCCCATAAGAGAAATAGGAACTTGAGGGATTCCCTTGTTAGAGCTGATGTGGGATCTCTAAAAAAGAACCAACAGATCTCTTTAGCGCCAAAAAAACATGGAACCTTCCCCTGTCTACACTGTGCATCATGCAATGCTGTGATTAAGGGAGATTTCTTACTACACCCACAGACAGGGGAAAAATTCCTATCCAGGGTTTTTTTCACCTGTGACTCCTCATTTGTTATTTATGTTTTAAAGTGTCCCTGCGGTCTCCTTTACGTAGGTGAAGCTACTATGAGAGTAAAAGACAGAATTAGTAAACACAAATCTACGATACGTACTAAGCGACTTGAGCTACCTGTGGCAGAGCATTTCCATCTTTGCTCCCATAGTGTGGCTCAATTACGTTTTCAGGTGATTGACCATGTTCCACCCCTCAGACGTGGAGGCGATAGGACTCGTTTGTTAAAATGTAGAGAAAAAAAGTGGATACACAAACTTGATACTTTGTGGCCGAAGGGACTTAATAGAGAATTCGATCTACATGTATGCTTTTGAATCCTCTACAAATTTATGATGATTTTTCTCCCTTTTTTTGTCTCCCTAGGATGGCAACACGTATCCCTCACATCATGGGGGTTCCACCTGATGGTCGTTTTGAGATAAACATCACCACGGTATAAATACATAAAAAATATAAAAACAAACACTCGTTACATATTACCGATGAAATATTTATTAGTATATCCTGATCGATATGAATAGAAAACACATATGGCATCAGAACGATAGTTAAAGTTTCCATGAAGGATCTTTTCTCCATACCCCTCTATTTCTTTTAATCTTTTTTAATATATCAAATTGCTATGTCTACAATTCAATCCTGTGTTTAAACATATGCATCAAATATGCCTGTTTGCCTAAATTGTTTAATTGAACAAGTATGTAGGCAATTAAATGTTGTATAAGTAGAGGGATTGAATATGTGTCTGTATGTATGATTAAGACCTTCAGGTCGAAACGTCACATGCTTTGTCTTATGGGGCTTGCTGTTCCCGAATAAACTTCTATTTTTCACTGGAGATCCCACTCTTTAGTTTCTACTTGCCTATGGGACTAGCGGCGTCCCTTTAGTGGTGATCGCGGGAGAATTTACCTTGTGCTCCCTCACGGCGTTCGGATTTGCACGACTGTGCAATTGTCTTGTGCCTATTGTGTCACTGCATATTGGGCTTATACCCTCACCCCGTACACCATATTGTGACAGTCCTCTGCTTTCCAGCAACACCTCCTCCCTGGATAAAATCATTAACAGCTGGCTAAATTTCCCTTGCTGGCACTGATTAGGTGCTCCTCGTTAACTCCAGGACTTTTTCCCATTTAAGCAGGGCACTCCCCTCCCTCCAGTGCTGGTTCATTGTATTGTCTTTTTGCTTTTGACCTGCTGAAGCCAACAGCTACCATATTGTCTCCTGTGTACCAGACCCTCTGCTTTCCATAGACCTGCTTGATCTCCTCCTGCCCACTGACCCACGGCTTGCCATAGACCACGCTCCTGGATGCTCCCCTGGATACCTCTGCCTTACCACAGACTTTGCCAAGACTCCTGTGGTGCCAAGACCCCAACTGTGCCAAGACCTACCTTCCGGTCCCATCTGTCTGGTGTCTTGTGTAAGGGTTCTCCTCTTGTATCAGTGTCCAGTATTTCCTGTGTTCTGTATTCAGTATCCAGCCCACAGTATCAGCCAGTCCTGTTTCCTGCATCGCCCCCCTCGTTTATCCTGCGGTGTGTAGATCTTCAATAAACCCCCTGTTTATTCAGAATATCTCGGCTTCCTCATATATATCACTGCATCCTGGGCTCGTACCCTCGCCTCCCCATGACAATGCCAAGCTCATTGCTATACTTCTGTGAGTAGAGCAGCTATGACTACAAATGTGATCCGAATACGATGGTATTGCTGACCAACTCAGCGTTCCGCCATTCAGTTGGACAGACTGGCAGGCCCATCACTACTTGTACTCTGTGTCTGAGGAAGCCTTGGTCTAGAACTCTACAGAAATGCAGACTATCCTGCACTCGAGCTATTGTGCATCCCAAAATGGTCTTCCTTAGACCCATGTACTCAGGGCACTGGGAACAAGCAGTTTTATATAGCCTACTAGGCTACATGAAGACTTGCAGGGCACAAGTCCATCTAGTAAGAGCACACTGTGAAACTACCAGTAAGGGTAATGAGGGAAACCACACTAGTCAAGTTGGCTTGGAATGATGACAAAATACAGCAAGTCTCATCTCTGAAGAGCTTCCGTCTTCCATTTTTGTCATTTTTTTTCTTCATCTCTGCATCATGCAGGAAATGTTTGACAAACAATTAATTCGGACCCAATAGCGGCATCGGGTCCAAAGATGGAATGGAGCTTGTAAACCAGCATAAATTAGGATTGAACCTTGGTTGACAGATTGATAAAAAGCAAAATTGAAAGTTGTGGCTATTTTATCTTGCCTAATGGCTAATATACTGATGCCACTAATAGCTGGTTACTTAGATGGATAGTGTGAATTTATTAAATCATACGTACATGGAAACTAACAATAAACTTTATTAAACATAAACGATAAAAATAAATAAATAAATATAATATATATATATATCTCAATGTGATGTTTCGGCAAGTGTGTGATAAATTGTCGGTGGAAACCTTTGGCATTATTCTCTTAACCCTGTATGGCGATTGTTGTCGCTCTTTGCATATAGAGAAACCATTTGCATTAATTATTGTTCAAACGTATAATATGTTGTTGTAGGTAATACAATCTAATATGACGATTGAAGGAAAAACCAGTATGGCAGTATCCCAGATAGTTGGCTACTTCAGGGGGATGTGTGCTAACTGCAATCTAAGTGTAAGACCTATAGTATATAGTGATCTTAAACGGCTTGGCTATATATGGATGGATCGATATAGGACCCCTACTGAGATCGATAACTGCAGTATCTAGAACACAGACTGCCTAAAACGGTACTGATGCACAATGTTACTGTATGTTATTATTAAATATGTCGAGCTATATGTCAAGCTGGCGAGATTGCAGTTGGGAAACACAATATTCGGAGTTCACAATACCCGAATAACACAGTATTCAATTTGCCCGCATATTGGCATTTCTGAGCATATAGCTGTGATACAATTGGGTTGCAAGGTTGCAATTAGAGACCTCAGTATCTAGGATTCAAACTGCCAGAAAATCGTTATATTCAGTTTGCCCATACATTGACATATTTGGTATAAATCGAAGTGCAATTAGACTTGCAAGATTGCAGTTAGAAACTTCAGTATCTGGAGTACGAGTTATCAGAATAGTCTTTTGCTCAATTTACCCGCACATTGACATTTCTGGAGACCTCAGTATCTGTAGTTCAAACTACCAGAATAACATTGTATACAATTTGCCCGCACATTGGCGTACTAGGTGTAGGTCTACGTGTAGTTAGACTTGCAATATTGCAGTTGGAGACTTCAGTATCTGGAATACAAGCTGCCAGAAATGATTTTGTGCTCAATTTACCCGCACATTAGCGTTTCTGAGTATGAGACAAGATACAGTTCGACTTTCAAATTTGTAATTAGAGACCCCGATAACTGGAGTTCGAACTACCAGAATGACATCCGCACATTGGCGTTTCTGAATATGAGGTAGGATATAGTTCAGCTTGCAAGTTTGTAATTAGAGACCTCAATAGATGGGATTCAACCTACCAAAAAAGTCTTATACTCAATTTATCCATACATTGGCATTCTAAGTATAGGGCAAATTCCAGTTAGATTTACAGGATTGCAATTAGAAACCCCGGTATCTGGAATTCAAGCTACCCAGATAACCTTGTGCTCAGTTTGCCCGTGCTTTGGCGTTCTGAATATAGAGCAAGATACGTTTAGGATTGCAAGATTGCAGTTGGAAACCCCAATGTATGGAGTCCAAGTTACCAGATTGACATAGTGCTCAATTCGCCCGCATATTGGCGTTCTAGGTATAGAGAATAATACAGTCTGTATTAGCAAGGTTACGGTTGAAAAACACAATGTCTGGAGTTCAAGCTACCAGAATAGCATTGTGCTCAATTTACCCGCATGCTATCGTTCTGAGTAGAAGGTAGAATATAGTCAGATTTGCAAGGTTGTAATTAGAAACCTCAGTATCTGGGGTTCAAGCCACCAAAATAACCTTATGTTAGATTTAGCCTATTGGCATTCTAAAACATAGAGCGAGATACAGTTATGCTTGCAAGATTGCAGTTAGAGACCCCAATGTCTGGAGTTCAAGCTACCAGAATAACATTGTGCTCAATTTGCCCTTGTATTAGCGTCCTGTCACTCTCAAGCAGGATTACAGATATACGTATACACTGCGATTGTTATTGCTATAGAGGTACTGTCATATCCCTAAGAACATGAATATATTGAGGTTCTATGGTTTCCCTGATTGAACATATAATTTAATCTTGCAAGGTGGTCTGCCAGGATCCATTTACCGGATCAAACACATTGCCAATAACGTTAGAAAAAGTGCACCCCGTGCAAACATTTAAAAAACAATCATTTGGTCATCACCAAAGGTTAAGGTGTCGCTGACGCGCGTTTCGCCGTATACACACGGCTTCGTCCAAAGCGTTAAAATACTTGTACCTACGTTCCATATTTATAGGAAATCCCCCTGTTAGTTTAAATGGTTGTCAGGTTAGATTGAATTTGCATGATTCGATTTCCGCAGAAATCGTTAGTCATATGACTACCCTCCACCAATGGACTTGCAATGCTGTTTCAATGCTGTGTGAGGTCCTTTGATTTAAGTGCGGAGTTAATACATTCTGATTTTTAAATAGAGGTCATGTGACTCGTCAATCAGTTATGTTATCCGCTGCGGTCTCCCATAGAAATCAATAAAAAGCACATGTCCAATATCTAGAGATTGTGTAAACAGATTGGCATATGACGGACTCAAAAAGGTCTACAGGTTTCTTATTGTTGTTACAATACATATACTCGGAGGTGGATCCATTTCCAATTCTGCCTACTAATTAATTGAAATTCCATCTAGTGGAGAAGTCGGGGGGTAGTTAGTCAGCCCAGCATGCTCACTGTCTTATTGCCACTTAGATAATGTAACAATATAGGGAGTGAAAAATGATAATAATAATAGACAGTTATTAACCCCTCCAAGAGTTATAACTCTTAAAGGGATAGGTCAATGCATTGCTGCTGTTGTTAATGTACAACCAAGATGAACCGAGTCTATAATAGATGAGAGGATAACTAAATATCCATATTTCGGGGACTCCATAAGTTAGATGTTAGGAGTCATAGGTTACAAGTGTGACCAGAAAAAAGGAACAAAAACTAATTTAGGAAAAAATGTGAAAAAACGACAGTGGTGTATATTCATAGTGATGCTTCAATTATGAAGCCACATTTGTGTTAAGACATATACCGATATGCATTTATTCCCAGTACAATAAATCTATAGATGTTTCGCTTGTTCATTAAACTTATCTTAAAGGTAGTACACGTATATATGCGTTCAACAGATGCGAGACATTAGATAAAGGGAGTGAAAGTAAATCCCTCGTTCAAACCCTCTGGGGCCAATGTGTGTAGGGTGTAAATCCAAAAACATTCCCTGCGTCTTAGGATCAGATCATAATTCCCCCCTCTTTGTGGATGCTTGACCAGTTCTATTCCACAAAATTTTAAGTTGTTGATGTTACCTATTTGACATTGTCTGACATGCCTTGCTACTGGGGTGTCTATATGTCCTCCAATTGACCTGATATGTTCTCTAATTCTGTATTTAAAAGGACGGAAGGTTTTGCCTACGTACTTTTTTCCACACCCACATGTAATCATATACACTAGGCCTGACGTGTTACAGTTGAAAAAATTATGAATCAAAAAGGTTTTTTCCTGTCTAGTGTCATGTATCACTTTTGAGTCTTTCAGATGTTCGCACAACTTTTACATCTCCCACAGCTGTAGGTCCCTTTTAGGTTGTTACGTAGCCAACTAGTTGTTTCTAATTTTGTCTTCTCATAGTGGCTATGTACTAATAGATCTTTCAGATTTTTGCATCGTCTGTTAGTGATAGTCGCTCGAGGGCCTACTGATTCCTTTAGATGTGGGTCTAAAGTTAACAGTGGCCAATATCTATCCATGATGTTTTTGACTGTATTATTCCCGGTGTCATAATTTCCAATACAGCGAATCCGATTTGAATCGTTTTTGGGAGTATCTTGTAAAAGAGTGTCTCTCGAGTGGTATGCTGCTTTTTGATATGCCTGTTTTAGGACTCTATTAGGGTATCCTTTTTCTTTAAAGTTCTTTTGCAGAATCTTTGCTTGTTTTTCATATTCGATGTTCGATGAGCAAATGCGCTTTAATCTTAGATACTGTCCATAAGGTATTCCCAACCTCAATGGTTTTGGATGAAAACTCGTCCAGTTCAGCAGGCTGTTTGTTGCTGTCTCTTTCCGATACAGGGTTGTACTGACCCGCTCTTCATTGCGCACTATCGTTACGTCCAAGAAATTTAGAGAATTCTGGTGAATTTCGTATGTAAAGCGGAGGTTCAAGCTATTTCTATTAAGATAGTTGGTTAGATCGAGGAAGTCTTCTGGGGTGCCACCCCATATCAAGAAAATGTCATCTATATATCTCTTCCAGAGTAATATTTTGTGGCGGAATGGATTTTGATCTGAGAATACATATTGTTTTTCCCAAACACCCAGGTATATATTAGCATACGTGGGTGCACAGGTAGTACCCATTGCTGTACCCTGAATTTGATGATAAAATTTTCGATCAAAGATGAAATAATTGTGTTTCAAGATGAAGGCCAACAATTCCTCTATGAAGGTAATGAATTCCTCTGTGAATTCACCAGATTCTTGTAGGGCCAATTTCATATGTAATAAACCTTCCATATGGGGAATAGAGCTGTACAAAGCTTCCACATCGAGGCTACATAGCCATGCTTCTTTTGGAAATGTGAGGTTGTTCATAATTTGTAGTAGTTGTTTAGTATCACGGAGGTACGAAGGTAAGGTTTTCACTAAATTCTGTAGGATTTGATCAATGTACTGGCTACAATTTTGTGTTAAATTTCCAATCCCAGAGACTATGGGTCTACCCGGGGGTTTCTCCAAATTTTTATGCACTTTGGGTAGTGCATAAAATGTTGCAATAACAGGTTTATCTGTTTTAAGAATCTATATTCCTCCTCTGAGATATGGCCTTTCTCATAACCATGGATCAAAATCTCACCTAGCTGACCCATAAATCTTTTCGTCGGATCCTGTGGTAATTTTACATAGACTTTATTATCATCCAAGAGAGTTTTTACCATACATTCATACTGATCTTTAGACATGATGGTTATGTTTCCCCCTTTATCAGAGGGCTTAATGATTAGATCTGTATTCATGGTGAGTTCTTTAAGTGCTTTTCTCTCTCTTGTTGTGAGATTATCTTCAACTAGACCTGTTTCTGGGTTCGCGCCCAGATTTTCTATGTCCTGGCATACCAATTTCCTAAAGAGCTCCAAGTTGTCGTATTCTTTAATTGAAGGTGTAAATGTAGTCTTAGATTTCAAATTTGAATACGGTGGACCTTTCTCAGGGATTTCATTTTCATTGAGGAGTTGAATTAAGGTTTCTAAACATTCCAATTCTTTGACCTCTAGGCCTCTCATTTTTGCTTGCTTCTCTCTCCTCAACATGTGGAATTTCTTTAAAGCCAATTTTCGTGTGAACAGATTAATGTCTTTGATCCAGTTAAAAGAATTGAATTTTGGTCTAGGCACAAAGGACAAGCCTTTCTTTAGAACCACCTCCTGTTCATCTGAGATGGGAGTGCCAGATAAATTTATAATGCGCAGTTGGGGTTCTAGTACTCGTCCTTCTCCTCCGTCCTCGTCTCCCTCCCCTGCCTCGCCCTCTCTGGCGTCTTAGAGGCTCCGTGTCCTCTAAAAAAGGAGAGGCAAAAGAGATTCCTCTTTTCAAAATACTTCTAGGTGGAGTTGGAATTTCACCTGGGACATCATTCTCAGTTTCTGAGGATTCATATTCACTAGTAGACCCATTATTACTAGCTGTTCGTGTCTGTCTCTTTGGTCTCCTGAAGACTGTGCCTTCTTTATAGTCTCTTAGGTCCCGAAGGAATTTTTTATGCTTTCTAGTTTTTATCTCTAATTCGGTTCTCTCCAGTTTTGATTTCATTTTGGCTTCTAGTTGTAAATACATGGGATCTTGCCTTGATACTTGTACTTTGTCCACTAGATCCTGAATCTTTTTATTGGCATCATTCAAGAAGGCCTGTTCATATTTTTGAATAATATTCATAAATTTATTGGAACATTCTATGGCAGCTTTTTCCCACTCTTGTATGAAGTCCTCATGTGTTATATGGGATGCGGGGATATTGGACACTCTCAGACCCCTGGGAATCATTTCCTTTTTACAATAGTTCTCTAATGAAGAGATCTCCCACAATGATCTCATCTGTTGGTGGAGTAATTTAGTCAGGCTATTAAATTGTCCCATCAGGGATTCATCCTTGGGGACTTCTTCTAAGAAAATTTCAGAGAATACAGAATCTGCATCTCTCCCCCATATTGGTTTATCCCTCATGGATGCTACGAAACCTGACATCTTCACTCCTAGTTAATTGAAAAGATTAATCTTAAGCGAAAAATAAATACAATGATTGGTGTTCAAAAAACGCTCCTTCGTTATTGGTATTGAAACCCCTTTATTAGATTTGACAAACAATTAATTCGGACCCAATAGCGGCATCGGGTCCAAAGATGGAATGGAGCTTGTAAACCAGCATAAATTAGGATTGAACCTTGGTTGACAGATTG
The DNA here is from genome assembly GCA_009667805.1 of Leptobrachium leishanense. Lineage (NCBI taxonomy): Eukaryota > Metazoa > Chordata > Amphibia > Anura > Megophryidae > Leptobrachium > Leptobrachium leishanense. The sequence continues at coordinate 108,654 of RXON01002613.1, forward strand.
ATAAAAAGCAAAATTGAAAGTTGTGGCTATTTTATCTTGCCTAATGGCTAATATACTGATGCCACTAATAGCTGGTTACTTAGATGGATAGTGTGAATTTATTAAATCATACGTACATGGAAACTAACAATAAACTTTATTAAACATAAACGATAAAAATAAATAAATAAATATAAATATAATATATATATCTCAATGTGATGTTTCGGCAAGTGTGTGATAAATTGTCGGTGGAAACCTTTGGCATTATTCTCTTAACCCTGTATGGCGATTGTTGTCGCTCTTTGCATATAGAGAAACCATTTGCATTAATTATTGTTCAAACGTATAATATGTTGTTGTAGGTAATACAATCTAATATGACGATTGAAGGAAAAACCAGTATGGCAGTATCCCAGATAGTTGGCTACTTCAGGGGGATGTGTGCTAACTGCAATCTAAGTGTAAGACCTATAGTCGTTTTTTCACATTTTTTCCTAAATTAGTTTTTGTTCCTTTTTTCTGGTCACACTTGTAACCTATGACTCCTAACATCTAACTTATGGAGTCCCCGAAATATGGATATTTAGTTATCCTCTCATCTATTATAGACTCGGTTCATCTTGGTTGTACATTAACAACAGCAGCAATGCATTGACCTATCCCTTTAAGAGTTATAACTCTTGGAGGGGTTAATAACTGTCTATTATTATTATCATTTTTCACTCCCTATATTGTTACATTATCTAAGTGGCAATAAGACAGTGAGCATGCTGGGCTGACTAACTACCCCCGACTTCTCCACTAGATGGAATTTCAATTAATTAGTAGGCAGAATTGGAAATGGATCCACCTCCGAGTATATGTATTGTAACAACAATAAGAAACCTGTAGACCTTTTTGAGTCCGTCATATGCCAATCTGTTTACACAATCTCTAGATATTGGACATGTGCTTTTTATTGATTTCTATGGGAGACCGCAGCGGATAACATAACTGATTGACGAGTCACATGACCTCTATTTAAAAATCAGAATGTATTAACTCCGCACTTAAATCAAAGGACCTCACACAGCATTGAAACAGCATTGCAAGTCCATTGGTGGAGGGTAGTCATATGACTAACGATTTCTGCGGAAATCGAATCATGCAAATTCAATCTAACCTGACAACCATTTAAACTAACAGGGGGATTTCCTATAAATATGGAACGTAGGTACAAGTATTTTAACGCTTTGGACGAAGCCGTGTGTATACGGCGAAACGCGCGTCAGCGACACCTTAACCTTTGGTGATGACCAAATGATTGTTTTTTAAATGTTTGCACGGGGTGCACTTTTTCTAACGTTATTGGCAATGTGTTTGATCCGGTAAATGGATCCTGGCAGACCACCTTGCAAGATTAAATTATATGTTCAATCAGGGAAACCATAGAACCTCAATATATTCATGTTCTTAGGGATATGACAGTACCTCTATAGCAATAACAATCGCAGTGTATACGTATATCTGTAATCCTGCTTGAGAGTGACAGGACGCTAATACAAGGGCAAATTGAGCACAATGTTATTCTGGTAGCTTGAACTCCAGACATTGGGTCTCTAACTGCAATCTTGCAAGCATAACTGTATCTCGCTCTATGTTTTAGAATGCCAATAGGCTAAATCTAACATAAGGTTATTTTGGTGGCTTGAACCCCAGATACTGAGGTTTCTAATTACAACCTTGCAAATCTGACTATATTCTACCTTCTACTCAGAACGATAGCATGCGGGTAAATTGAGCACAATGCTATTCTGGTAGCTTGAACTCCAGACATTGTGTTTTTCAACCGTAACCTTGCTAATACAGACTGTATTATTCTCTATACCTAGAACGCCAATATGCGGGCGAATTGAGCACTATGTCAATCTGGTAACTTGGACTCCATACATTGGGGTTTCCAACTGCAATCTTGCAATCCTAAACGTATCTTGCTCTATATTCAGAACGCCAAAGCACGGGCAAACTGAGCACAAGGTTATCTGGGTAGCTTGAATTCCAGATACCGGGGTTTCTAATTGCAATCCTGTAAATCTAACTGGAATTTGCCCTATACTTAGAATGCCAATGTATGGATAAATTGAGTATAAGACTTTTTTGGTAGGTTGAATCCCATCTATTGAGGTCTCTAATTACAAACTTGCAAGCTGAACTATATCCTACCTCATATTCAGAAATGCCAATGTGCGGATGTCATTCTGGTAGTTCGAACTCCAGTTATCGGGGTCTCTAATTACAAATTTGAAAGTCGAACTGTATCTTGTCTCATACTCAGAAACGCTAATGTGCGGGTAAATTGAGCACAAAATCATTTCTGGCAGCTTGTATTCCAGATACTGAAGTCTCCAACTGCAATATTGCAAGTCTAACTACACGTAGACCTACACCTAGTACGCCAATGTGCGGGCAAATTGTATACAATGTTATTCTGGTAGTTTGAACTACAGATACTGAGGTCTCCAGAAATGTCAATGTGCGGGTAAATTGAGCAAAAGACTATTCTGATAACTCGTACTCCAGATACTGAAGTTTCTAACTGCAATCTTGCAAGTCTAATTGCACTTCGATTTATACCAAATATGTCAATGTATGGGCAAACTGAATATAACGATTTTCTGGCAGTTTGAATCCTAGATACTGAGGTCTCTAATTGCAACCTTGCAACCCAATTGTATCACAGCTATATGCTCAGAAATGCCAATATGCGGGCAAATTGAATACTGTGTTATTCGGGTATTGTGAACTCCGAATATTGTGTTTCCCAACTGCAATCTCGCCAGCTTGACATATAGCTCGACATATTTAATAATAACATACAGTAACATTGTGCATCAGTACCGTTTTAGGCAGTCTGTGTTCTAGATACTGCAGTTATCGATCTCAGTAGGGGTCCTATATCGATCCATCCATATATAGCCAAGCCGTTTAAGATCACTATATACTATAGGTCTTACACTTAGATTGCAGTTAGCACACATCCCCCTGAAGTAGCCAACTATCTGGGATACTGCCATACTGGTTTTTCCTTCAATCGTCATATTAGATTGTATTACCTACAACAACATATTATACGTTTGAACAATAATTAATGCAAATGGTTTCTCTATATGCAAAGAGCGACAACAATCGCCATACAGGGTTAAGAGAATAATGCCAAAGGTTTCCACCGACAATTTATCACACACTTGCCGAAACATCACATTGAGATATATATATTATATTTATATTTATTTATTTATTTTTATCGTTTATGTTTAATAAAGTTTATTGTTAGTTTCCATGTACGTATGATTTAATAAATTCACACTATCCATCTAAGTAACCAGCTATTAGTGGCATCAGTATATTAGCCATTAGGCAAGATAAAATAGCCACAACTTTCAATTTTGCTTTTTATCATGCAGGAAATGTTACCTACTGGATTGCTCACGGTTTCTCATTGCACATGCTGAAGATCAATGGAGAATGTTGTGACCTAACATGATCTTCCACAGAGCTCCAGTGAGCATTCTGGCAAAAGCGCCACAGTTCACATACAGTACAACTCTTGGCAGCTCCACCCAAAATCATAGAAGATTAACTAGCAGGGTTATTCAGAGAGCATGAAAAGCAGGAGAATTACTGGAGAATGAAAAATTCTAGGTCAAAATAGCCGATTTGGAAAGTGAGATGAAAGGGAGAATTTTTCTGGTTTGGCTATTTTGACCTAGAATTTTTCATTCTCCAGTGATTCTCCTGCTTTTCACGCTCTCTGAATAACCCTGTAAGTTCATTTATTTTCTCAAAGCAGAAGATAGTATGTTATTAATTTAAACAAATATGTTGGACCAACACCAGCATAGGGGTTGCAGAAAAACATTCAAAGCAATGGACTTGAATAATCTTTGATTAAGATACTACTAGATTACCCTACAACAACTTGCTCCGATTCACTTCCTTAAAAAGTTTAAATCTTCTGTAAGATGGACTGTTGCCTTGGGCACAATCAGAATTTGCCATCCCTATTTCTAGTATTAGGAAACTGAGAACAAAAGGCCACATAGGTCAGATATCTTGCTGGCAGGACCAAAGGGTTATGGGTGGATTCTTTTTGATGGAAATATCAGACAGAAATCTTAATGTTCCTGGCCTCCCTGCTGTTCTGATCAAAACCAAAAGCTGATCTCTCAAGACGTCCCACCGTTCAATCACAAACTAAATGGAGAAGGAAATTTTCCTCGAGAGGATGTTACAAGGCGGATATATAATTTGGGGACAGAAAAGTAGTGTTTGGTTGACATCACCTATCCTTAGCGTCATTGCTAGCATTGCATCTTTTTCCTTTCATCCGCCTACACATATAAGCTTCTAAGACAGTATGGGACAAAATGTAAGGTCATTAAGAACATATCCATCAGGCGGCAATTACTGCGAGTGCGAGGTCTGGTCATTAATGATCATATGCAATGTCCTGCTGATTTGACAAAACAGTACTGAACACCCCTGCTGACAAGGGACAACTGAATGTTTTGTGATATGTGTGCCAATTTTATAACTATATGGAGTGTTTGAACATTCATCTCAGCATCCTTCATATAAAACCAGCATACATTTACATATTTTATGTAAATGTTATAAAATGTTCATTGTTGCTGTTGACGAATCTAAATAAGGAACACAGTTGATGCAGTTCCTCGAAGTGATAATAAACATTACATTGTCATTAGAGGCAATGTGTGTACCAATTCCTTCTCTATGACAAAGGCTGAGCTCATATATATCAGTGATACAAAAATCACTTGAATGAAAGAAAACGCTTCAAACACTTGACATGTTTTTTGTAGATGTCAAGAGTTTCAGGATCCTTCTCAACTATTTTCTTTATGATCTGCTGCTGCATTCCCCTTCTATATATCCAATAAAGAATTACCATATATTAATATTCGTGTATATACAGGACGATTCATACAGCACCATTCATACAACCCAAAGTTTTGTTAGACCTTGAACGACAGAATGGAAATGAGAGTTTTAAGTACTGTACTTCCTCTTAGGTTGAGCACACCATATCAAAGCAAGTGCTGGAAGTGGCTACCATTTTCTATTAAGCACATGTCGACCCGGCACTGCATGTTGTTGCTAATGCATCTCAATATTGCCTCCTCAATGGTGTGGATTTCATTCCTAATGTAAAGCGTCAATAATGCAGAGCTTGTTACAGTACACTCCCTTCAGATAATCCCACAAAAAGAAGTCCCGGATGGTAAGATTGGGAAACCCACGTGGTAACAAAATCTTGGAAATGACATAGTCATCATTGGCGTAAATGTGGCATTCTGCACCATCTTGCTGGAGGTAACCCTGTGTTCTTCTGAAGAGTAAGCCATTTTGTTCCTTGAGAGTGCTATTCTCATGGATGTGCTGTTGTCATGTCAGTGCTGTCATCTAATGGCTGACACCTAATGGCACACCATCCAACATGTGCTGTGATGTGCTCAATATAAGAGGAGGCATGTTTCTTGAAACTCTCATTAATTTCCTTTTTTTATTTGTTTATAATGAGTCTGGGTTTATTTCAATCACGCAGTAAATTTAGCAAAAATACAACATAACTTCAATTCCTGTACTACAGTCGCCGAAGGTCTAATGTTTGAGCAATAGCTTGTGAATTCATCATAAGCAGGGTAATTCTAAGAGATTCGAAAAGTCACCGCACGTTCGGTGACTTTTCGTTCTCTTCAATTCGGTTCCTTTTGCTGATCCCATTTTGGTGACCTTGCGGTGTATTCAGCAAGCACCACAGGGTCCCTGAGTTGCAGGGAAAAGCTGCCGCAAACCCGACGAAAAATTAACCGCAAAACCCAGCGAATGCACGCCGAAAACCCGCAAAAACATCTGGATTAACCTGCCAAAAACTACGGAAAAACCCGAGCAGGAGCCGATCACACGCAGCGAGGCCGCCGGAAAAAGCCGACACCGCAGACGAAGGCAGTGAATAAATTAGCAAAACAGTTTGCATGAATGTTTGAAAAGTGAAATGCTGTTTGCAAAGAAACTACTGAGCGAAAACGTCTGAAATTTACATATGAGGTCCAGGGAATGATAATAAAAAGGGCTGTTACAGAAAAAATAAGTAAACTTAAAAAAAAATCTGACTTTAAAAAAAAAAAAAAAAATGCTTAAAATATCTGAAAAAATCTATAAATAAAGAGACTCTTTACTGCAGAATTTTATAATGAACGGATTATTAGATATTGAATTAAAACCAGAATATTTTTAACATTTAAGCCTATGGGATTCGCCTGAATAAATCTGCCGCATGAAACCACCGAATGGCAGGGCATTAGGGGAACCTGTCACTGCTGGTTTGTGTTCTCTGAATAGCCGAAGCAGTGCTTTTTCATGGGAATTCACTGCCCTCAAACAGGCACCGTATGTGCAGGCAATTCGCCAGGATTTGGCGAATTGCCTGCTCTCTGGATAGCCAAATGGTCAGGAAAGGTAACCGAACGCTGATTTTCAGCGTTCGGTTACCTTTCTCAAGCAATTCGGATCTCTTTGAATAACCCTGATAATATTCATCAATAATATGTAATCATCTGAATGCATTAAAAAAGGTGCATTACATTAAATTGAGATTTTTTTTCACAGAGCATTAATGATCAAATAAGCCAGAAAGCAATGAAAGGATACTACGTAGAGATAGCTACACTGCCGTAAAGTGTGATCAATCTCTACGTGGTCTGGTGTGCCTTACTACTCTGAGCAGCTTCTTGTGCCACTTATTAGAAAGATACTTTGCTGTTTAAAGCATCAGGCAGTTTGGCCAAATTAAAGGCTTTTTACCACTAACCCTCTTTAACACACATAGCGGATCAGTTACTAATATATCACCATTATCAGCTCTTGACATAATAAATGATAATGAATGTCTCAAACACATTGCACTTGCTTGTCGGTGGAGATAAATTATTAATCTCCGTATTACGGTATCGCATTAATGAGTAATTGATATCTATTTAATTTTATATCAAGTCAGGAGGCTTCATATTTTGCATTCTCTTTTCTTTACTAAAACATCAGCAGCAAGGAAAGTTTACATAGCAACAGCAGTAACCAATCAACAACAAGAGTGTAGTAAGTCCTTAGCCACGCCCTCTTTTCTTGCTGCTGGCGACCAGGTGAGACGTTTTCAAAACAGCTCCTGGTTGCCAGGCTTTAATTTAGGTGTAATTTGTCTGTTAGGTTTATTATGTAATTTTATACTCAGATTTATTATATGTACTGTGCACCTGATTGTTTTTTTCCTAGGTTTCCTCCCTGCTGTGTGGGCACTCTCCCGCCTGCAGGTGCGCTTTGCTCGCGTTGCGCGACTTGCGGCGCCCATCGTAATTTACTTTGTTTTAACAGCTCTGTTTTCTCCTTAAGGTTCTTTATCCCCCTTTCTTTGTGTTTTGCGCGGCCGCCGCCTTCCCGCGAGTGCGCGACTAAACTTTCTCCTCAGGATAGTATGGCTTTTCGTCCGTGCGCACTCCGGCGGCCATCTTAGTTCTAACCAGCAATTGCCGCCATTCGGAACATCGCTTCTTCGCGTCCCAATGCAAACTAGCAGGTCAGCACTTACATGTTAAACGGCCTCAGGTTCTATTTATATAAATAAATTATTATTTTTGGTGGGATTTCTGTCTGCCCAACGTAAACATCGGGTAAGCCCCGATACGCTTATACTATATATATACAAATAAATATTATTTCTTCTGGTGGGATCTGTCCCATGAAGGCATCGGGTGAGCCCCGATAGATATATATATATATCTATCTCTAAAAATAAAATTTTCTGACAGGATATCTGTCCCACGAATGCATCGGGTTAGCCCCGATAAGTATGTATGTATGTATGTATGTATATGTATGTATGTATGTATGTATGTATGTATGTATGTATGTATGTATGTGTATGTATGTATATATATATTATTATATATATATATATATATATATTATATATAATATATATATAAAAAATTTTTGACGGGATATCTGTCCCACGACGGCATCGGGTGAGCCCTGCTAAGCTTATATATATATAACAAATATATTATTTATCAGGCGGGATATCTGTCCCATGAAGGCATCGGGTGAGCCCTGCTAAGCTTATATATATATAAACAAATATTATTATCAGGCGGGATATCTGTCCCACGAAGGCATCAGGTGAGCCCTGATAAGCTTATGTATATAAACAAATATATTATTTATCTAACGGGATATCTGTCCCACGAAGACATTGGGTGAGCCCTGATATATATATATATAAGTATATTATTATTCTGGCGGGATCTGTCTGTCCCACAAAGGCATCGGGTGAGCCACAACACATTAATTTATAATGAATATATTATTACCTTCCTGACGACTAGTACAGGATTTTTCTTTTTGGCCACACTAAACATCGGGTGAGCCCTGATATATAGCCCTATAAATTTTAATATATATATATTACCTCAACAGGTGAGTCCCGTTATTCTGTTTTCCATGGATCCTCCTCAGCTCCCCACCAATCCAGAGGAGCTTTCGGCCTGGCTTTTAGCTGCCATTTCAGAAACACTGTCCATAGCTTGGCAGCCATGCCCCGCTTCCCCAGCCAGAACCTCCGGTCCTTTCTAGGGCCAGTCACCGGCCCTTTCTGAGGGCTCCCATTCGGTTCATTCTGAGGCTGCCGTGCCATCTCGTAAAATACTCTGGAAGGGTTAATCTGAGTCCGCTGGCTAGGGTAAGGGCCCTGCTACAAACTCCTCCCGCACTTCTGTCCCCAAAGAAGGGGACGATGATTATGACATGGATATTTACCAGGCTCACTACCCGAGGAGGACGGAGCCAATACCACCGGTGATCCACCGACTACTGCAAGCTCGACGGGTGAGCCCCGTTCTGATAGCTTAGCGATCGTGCCCTTCTCTACCGCTCCAACACCGCCTCGCTCCTTGGTGTCCTCGGATACCCCGGCGCCACTCCGATGCTAGAGGAGCTCCCCCCTCCTTTTTCGATCCATGCACTACCACCCACCCCAGGTCTTCGGCCTGGCTCCCGCCTGACCACACAGCAGAGTTTCTGCTCTTCTGGCTACGCGGTCTCTTAGTTAAAATTTCCAGGGCGCATCTGTGGGCAGGATGCCCTTGCCCGACGCTGCCTGACAAGGTATCTCTTACGCCAGAGTTTGACGTGGATTTCGTCTCCTTTCTGGGCAAGGTTGGCAGGGATCCTTGTCGAAGGTGAACAAGGCTTCCGCATCGCCCAGGACAAATGCTGGAGGTTTCAGGCCCGCTCGTCACGGTGGACGAAGCACTACCTTCTGGAAACATAGAAACTGTCGGCAGATAAGAACCTTTCGGCCCATCTAGTCTGCCCAATTACATGGATACTTTACCTGGATTTACCTTTTGTTTAGGATAGCCTTATGCCTACCCTGCTCGGCCCTGCAATGGTCCGTGAATGGGCACAGCGTGCCCTCTGTCTTTAGGTAACGCCAATGTCAGCATCTCTTCTGCACGCCGCAATGAGGCGCTTTTTTCGCTTTGACGCTAATTTAACAAGTATGTGCTCCAAAGAATTGGGTCCTGCGGCCAAGGGGTTGTTTTTTTGGGGACCTCTTCTTAAAAGAATCAAATCATAAGGTTAACATCTATACCAACCTTCCGACTCTTGGGTCCTACGAATCGTATCTGGTTTCTTGATAGACTTTTCCCAGGTTCCCTTCCAGTCTGTTTTCCCCATACAATGTGTTCTGGTACACAAGAAGTCTGGGGACCTTCGCCCGGTCTTAAACTGGATAGTCTTCAATCCCTTCTTGTCCTATCGACACTTCACAATGGAGAGCACACATCTACTCCTGGTTCTCCTATCCATCCTGCACCACCGACAGTTCACCTGCCTACCTTTCGGCCTCAGCTCCGCACCATGGTGCTTCAATGAAGCTCCTCTTACTGGCCATGGCCTCCATATAGTCACAGGGCATCAGGTCTCTCATATACCTAGACAATATCTTCGTACTGGCTCAAGATCCGGTCCTGTTTTCCCATCACACGGCCCTAGTGCTTACTCTCTGTAAGACCTCTGGTTCATTACCAACATGGACAAGTCAGCTTGTCGCCCAGCCCAAGTCATCACCCTTCTCCCTGGCCCACTGCATTATCGGGCGATGCAACGTCAGAAAACCACGTGCCTCAGTCTCAATCCCTCCTACGACCAGCTGGTCCCTATCACTCCTGAGGCTCGAGTGGAACTCCTGTGGTGGCTGCGCCTCATGGAAGCCTGGAATGGGTGGGCCATTTTTGCTCTCTACCGGACTTCGTATCGGAATCGGACGCCAGCCAGTCGGGTTGGGGAGCGACTTGCGGACCTGTATCCACGGGTGGGGCATGGACGCCAGAGGAACAGCCGCTTCACATCATCTGCCCTCTACTCCTTTGGGTCAACCTGTTTACTTCCCGCTTGACCCACCAGATGCAGACCGGCTTCAGTTGGCTTACGGACCTGCAGGCGGCAGCGATGGATGCTTTCCTCCCACCATGGCCCCATCGAGGAGCCTACACTGTTTCCCCATTCACGATGCTCACGTGCACGCTTCAAGAAGTCCGCAGATGGATGGTTTCGACTTCTACTCATGCCTCTATGGGATGCACAGAGCTGGTTGCCACTGACACTACAACTCCCTTGTCTACTCCTGCCCGCTGCTGCCGTCTTTTTCCATCCATTCTTCTGGACCCTCAAGGCAACCCTAATCCAGTGGTATTGGAGGGCAATCTTCCACTGGTGGCTTGGACAATTTCCGGGGACCCTGCATGCTACCAGGCTTATCAACTGCGGGTCGCTCCCTATTATGGGAATCCTGGACTTCTGGCACGCAAAAATGTTACGCCTGGGGAAATTTGGTGTGGTTGGTGTGTGCCTGATCCTGCTACAGCCCCTCTAATTTGTTGGCGAGCCTTTCCACGGCCGGCAAGTCCTATCATCACCTGGTTCCGCTCGACCATCTCGGTGGCTCACGCTCCCCTGGGTGGCGTTTCTGTGTGTTGTCTCCTCAAGGGCGTTAGGCTCGCTCGCCCGCCGGCCCCAAATAATATACTCACTTTTGGGATGTGGCGCTTGTTTTGGAGTTCCTGCGTAACTGGCCAGATACTACTCGCTGTTCCTGCGTCAGCTCTTGATGTATTCTAACCATCATTTTGTGTTTGGGTCCTTTAGACGTGTTTTGGATGCTAGAGCCTTCGATGCACACGCTATGGTTTTCTCTCCTAAGGGAGTCGTTTTTCACGCTTACTAGATGTACAAAAACCCCTTTTTCTAAGGTTTTCTACCCTATGTGTTGCTAGGTGCGTTACGAACTACCTCTCCCACTTAGGCTCTTTGCGCTCCCCTCCGGTTGGCCAGCTCTTGGTCTCCTATGTTTCCACTTACAATCCTGTTTCCTCGCCTACACTTTCTAGAGGGGTCCCCTGGCTGCTCTCCCTAGCAGGTGTTGCTCCTCACTTTGGCGCGCTCACTCCGTGCGGGGTGCAGTGGCTTCTTCTGTTGCGGTCGCCGGCGGCTCCCTGTCCGACATACTAGCGGCTGCTGATTGTTCTAGGGCGGTCACCTTTCGTACTTTTATTTTCGCCCTCGTTCTCATGCATCTGGGGCTCTGGTGCAGCTTTAAAACTGCAAAATATGAAGCCTCCTGACTTGATATAAAATTGTGGATTATTCCAGCCTTGGTGTTAGGCGGCGAATATTTTTCCCGCCCGCCCATACCCGGGATTGCTCACATTGTACCGGATTTACTGCTATATTCGATTAAAAAAAAATAATAATAAAAAAAAATAAAATAATATATAAATAAAAATTAATAAAAAAAAAAAATTATAATAATAATAAAAAATAAATAAATTTTGAATAAAGGATGTAATTTACGTATCTACACTTCGACTTTTGTCCATTATTGTCTAACTATTTTTCATTCCCCTTAGTAGGGTTTGCATGTCTCATTGGCCTAGCCTACGGCTACGGTCTCATAATTGATTTAACTATTGATAATTCTTCGCTTTGACTGGTCAGTTAGTTAACTGTTGATTGGCAAGCCTCCATCACATGGTACTTTCACGTATCCTCTGCTTTCTCCGTAGCTTGATTTGCTTCTGCGGCCCTGTTGGTCTCCCATCATTTCGGACGCCCGTTGGCTTCCAGTTCTGCGACTGACCATCTCGTTGACTCCTACCTAGTCTTGGCTTTCACCTCTTCAGTTTCCGGGTTCTTCCTACTTCTTGGATTTCTGGAATTTCTACTTCACGTCTCTCCTGCTCGTTCGGCATACAAGAAAAGAGGGCGTGGCTAAGGACTTACTACACTCTGGTTACTGCTGTTGCTATGTAAACTTTCCTTGCTGCTGATGTTTTAGTAAAGAAAAGAGAATGCAAAATATTCGCCTCCTGTCTTTATTAAAATTAAGATTATTCTAACACCAAGGCTGGAATAATCCACAATTATACAGGCTTACAAGGGCTGATTCTCCTCTATCAGCGAGTTTAGACGCTTTTGCTAACCCTCACGCACCGCTCTGACAAAAAGGGATTTGATGGTATATAAATAATGAGCGAATGACTTAATGACTATAAACCTCTACTTGAAATGCTTGACTTTGTATATGTCTGTCTGGAGACTTGCAAAAGCTTCAAATATCTGGCTGTGCTAGTTTTAGGACTGGATTAGCAGTCTTGTGCAGGCTTAAACAGTGATCTGGAAAGCTTACTTTTATCTTGTTATCAGTATAATGGGAATCTTTCAGGTTTCACCCAATCTTGCATCACTGCACTGGGTAAATGTATAGATTTTTAATAATTCCCTTCATAAGGAGGTCTCCACACACGTCTACCACTTAGATTAGCTTGCATAGAGACCATCCCTGCAGACAGGGCCGGATTAAGATCTCTATGGGCCTGGAGCTGAAGATTTTGGTGGCTTTTCTTGGAATTTAGTGAAATGAAAACATATTTTAGGTTATTTAATAGTGCAGATAAGGCTATACCTAACCAGGCAGATACTGTGTGAGGAAATTTCCATTCAGATTTCAAAGTGTAAATTTTTTTTTTTTTAATTTTATCATCTATCATGGTTATATATTTATAAGAATATCAATTCTTACATATTCTATAGGGAATTCTTGTTAAAAAATTGAAATAGGAATCTGTTACTGCATTTTTCTGAGAAAATATAAAATTTTAACAAAAATAGTATTTCCCTTGTGCTCTGGAGGATGGCGTTCAATGAATAATATGACTATGAATAAAATATTGAACTTTACTCAAATGAGGTGAGTAATGGCAGTGGTATTGTTCATCATATACTGTACATAACAAATGGACAATACCATTGCTCTGGAACTAAAAATATATAAATAGAAAAAGTTTTTTGTTTTCTTTTCTTTTAGATTTTATATTGTCAGATTTAGACTCTGACCGGTCCAATGACACCTCACTTGACCTTGTGAGGTGTAAAAATTAGTGACACAGGGTTCCAAAGTCCACCCCACCCCCACAGAGCTCTTTGCTAAAGTGCGGCATTTAAATTTTTTATGTAACAATTTGAAATAACGGATTGTGGCATCACCTCCACACTTATTGGTGACATGAGAAATGAGACGGTGAGTTAGTGCAGCATCATTGTTCACTTTATAATTGTAAATTGAAAAACATTGCTGTGTAAGAAATTATTTTTTATTGTTACATACAACCTGGTCATGGTTGGTATCATTGGAAAGGCCATGCTCTGGCCATGACCATGTAGCTGCAAGGGAGTTGGAGAAACAGGGGTCCAAATGCCAATCAATGCAGACACAGTTATCTTTTCTCTGGGCCTATTCTGAGGCATGGGCCTGGAGCTGCTGCGCCATCAGCCCCTATGTTAATCCGGCTCTGCCTGCAGACACAAAACCAACATATGAGAGATGCTTTAGAGATGGTTGTCTGGTGTCTTCTGCGGCCCTCTGGTTGCTGATGTCACCACAGAAGACCAATTCCCCAACTGGCCTTCATAGCTCTATATCCACAAATCAGAGTGATGATGACGTCCAGCGCTGGATCAATTAAAGTTGACGTTTGTGAAATCTCATCAACAAGCACACAAAACAGTGCAAGCGCACATTTTTGGAAAGTGTAGTAAAAATAAATAAAAACAAAAACTAAATTAAAATAAAAATTAAAGGAATTAAATACAAACAAACTTTTTCACTAGCTCCTGCAATTTTCACAAAGTAACTGAAATATAGTGCATGTACAGATACATTATTTTGGTTCAGCAGATTTAATTGAAGGCTTGCTAATGTAAATTGTGGCTACAGTGATTCATTTCGAAATTATCAGTAAATCAATTTAAAAAAAATAAATAAATCAAAAGGGGCTGATGGATTTTCTGGCAGGGAAATGAAAAAATTAAGACTGAAACCTTCATTTAAACATTAGATATTCAAATAGGCAAGCACGGGGTCAATAATCAATATGGACACAGATTGAAAATATGCTTTTTGGAGCTTTTTACTCACCCTCTTTTTTCACAACAGCATTATTTTTCGAATTACTGAATCAGCTGATATTTAATTTATATATATATTTTTCAAACGTGCCAGTATTTTTAAAATGTTTTTGTTAGAACATTGAGCCCATTGTTTGGTATCAAATACCAAAGAAAAAAGATAAACCCTCTTTTTTTTATCATTAAAGAAAAATAGTATTTTATGCGGGTAATTTCATCTAGTGGTTCTGTACAATAACATGTCACTCTTGTAGCCCTTGGAGACAAAATTGGAAATCTTGCCAACTTCATTTTGTAACCTTGTTCTGGATCAACAATTCAGTAATTTGGAAAGCTAATTATCTACATAATTGTAAACAGCTGGAGATCTCTCTTTGGTGTATGTAAAAATAATGGTGAGACAGTGCAGTCCTGCTGTCATGTCTTCTCCACAAGAGTTTCCCATTTTCCACTTGTTTATTAGATCTTTGGTTATATCAATGCTCTTAAGAGCAGAGCGTGTTTTACTTTGTACAGTTGTGTTCAAAATTATTCAACCCCCACTGAAATTGAGTGTTTTTGCCAGTTTGACATTGATTTTGATCAGTCATCTTGCTTACAATTAAATCAAAGAGGCACGTGTAGGTCAGACAAATATAACATAACATAACATTTATAATGAAATAACCACAAATGTCTTTTCTGTGCTCACATCATTATCAGTTTTATTCAACCCCCAAGTGACATTCAATCTTAGTACTTAGTACAACATCCTTTTACAGTTATAACAGCTTTTAAACGTGAAGCATAGCTTGACACAAGTGTCTTGCAGTGATCTACGGGTATCTTCGCCCATTCGACATGGGCAAAAGCCTCCAGTTCAGTCACATTCTTAGGCTTGCGCACTGCAACTGCTTTCTTTAAATCCCACCAGAGGTTCTCAATCGGATTTAAGTCAGGTGACTGCGATGGCCACTCCAAAATGTTCCAGCCTTTAATCTGCAACCATGCTCTAGTGGACTTGGAGGTATGCTTGGGATCATTGTCAGGTTTGAGACCGACTGCATCACATTGTCATCCAATATCTCCTGGAACTGAAGAGAATTCATGGTACCTTGCACACGCTGAAGCTTCCCTGTACCTGCAGAAGCAAAACAGCCCCAAAGCATGATTGACCCCCCGCCATGCTTCACAGTAGGCAAGGTGTTCTTTTCTTCATAGGCCTTGTTCTTCCTCCTCCAAACATAGCGTTGATCCATGGGCCCAAACAGTTCTAATTTTGTTTCATCAGTCCACAGAACACTATCCCAAAACCTCTGTGGTTTGTCCAAATGACTTTTGGCATACTGCAGTCGACCCTTCTTATTCTTTGGAGACAGCAAGGGGGTGCGCCTGGGAGTTCTGGCATGGAGGCCTTCATTACGCAGTGTGCGCCGTATTGTCTGAGCTGAAACTTCAGTACCCGCTTCTGACAAATCTTTTCTCAGTTCCTCAGCAGTCACACGGGGACTTTTCTCCACTCTACGCTTCAGGTAGCGCACAGCAGTCGAAGTCAGCATCTTCTTTCTGCCACGACCAGGTAGCGTTTCAACAGTGCCCTTTGCCTTGAATTTGCGAATGATGCTTCCTATGGTCTCTCTTGGTATGTTTAACATCTTTGTAATCCTCTTATAACCTTTTCTCTTGTCTTCCTGGACCATTCTCTTGACTTCACCATGTTTGTAACCACACCAGTAAATGTCTAGAAGGAGCTGAGTATCACAGTCATTTTAAAGCTGCCTAATTGGTGCTTATTATGCTTTATTGCTGCTCCGTGACATCCACAGGTGTTTTCAATACCTGATTGAAAACACTTGAATGAACCTCTGTTCTTCAGAGTGGTAGTCTTTAAGGGGTTGAATAATTGTGTCAATGAAGAATTCACAAAAGAAACATTTACTACTGTATTACAAAACCAATTGATGTCATTTTAGTTGCATATGGTTCTTTAAAAAGTCCTTGTAGGATTTCATTCTGAATACAATTACAAATGTACACTAAATTCCCTAAAACCCTTTACAGCATTGGGGGTTGAATAATTTTGAACACAACTGTAAATTAAACTATTTTTCCTCGTAGTGTTCTACTGCATTCACATGGATACGTTTCCCCTGTTAACCCCTTAAGGACAGGAGTAATTTTACAAGTTCGGCGCTGTTTCGAAGTAGAACTTTGCTGAGCTCATTTTGACGGTTTTAAAAACGCGGGTTTAAGTCACGTATTATTGTGCCACCCAGACAAATTATATATCGTTCTTTCCGGCAGACTAATAATATATCATTATTATATGTATACGTCGTGCCCTGCGAAACTGCTATAACAAAACTGTAAAAAAAAATGTGAATTTTCAATAAAATTTCAATCATCCACAGTGTGTAAAGTGTTTTTTTTTTTTGCATTTTGTTACCCGAGACTTTGCGGATATATGCTATGGGGTAGACTTGTTAAAACAATTTGAACAGGGAACCCATTTTTTTTTTTTGGGAGAAATTATGTGATTTTAGCTAAACCCCCCCCCCCCAAAGAAAAATCAGTAGCAAAGCATCATTGTTCACATTATAATTGAAATGTGAACAATAGTGCTGCATTAAAAAAATAAAAAAAGCACGTTTTCAGTTTTTATTAATTTTTGATATCATTCGAAAGGCCATGATCAGGCCTTTCAAACGATACCCCACATGACCCCCTAGCTGTCACCGATCATGAGAAAAAGGGGTTCAAAGAACCCCCCAATCTCCACCATGGGATTTCCTTAGGAAATCCCTTGGCAGCTAGGGGTTCCCTGGTTAACTGACGTCATCGGGCCACGCCCAGTGGAGAGTTCCGGAGGTGGGGCTGCCATCCAAGATGGCGGCCCCCACCGGAAAAAGGCTGTGACCTGCACCGATTGGTGCTGTGTCACAGCCTTGCCACCAAGGGGTTAATGCCATAAATCCCTGGAAAGGCCAGGCTGTGCCCTTTCCAGGGATGCCTGGCATTAGTTGCTAGCACCCGGCGATGGGGAGATAGAGGGATCCAAAGGATCCCCCCCCTCCAGGCGCATACTGTCACGTCTCGGCTCTGCCCCCTGCTGGTGGTAGCAGGGATTCCTGTTTATTTTTGTTTTCAGGCTGCAGGCCATCTGTTGGGCTTATTGGTCTGCGGTCACATGACCTGTTCTGCCCTATATTCCCCTTGATCCTTGGACCAGGATAGACCTTATTCTACCTAGTTCCTGTGTGCTATATCATTGTTCCTCTTGTTCTGACTACCTGTGTATGACCTTTTGCTTGGAATTTTGGACCTCTCTAGTTATAACCTTGTCTGTTTTATGTATTATTGTGTTTGTGCAAGTTGTAGCTGTTTTCGCTCAGCAGACATCTGGCCACGAAGCCAGCTTGCTGTTGAGTGGCACTCAGGGCCTTGTCTGTGCTCCCTGGCTGGGAGTGTCTGGTTCATCAGTCTGTATTATTGTATCAGTATTGAGTGCTGCCCTGCAGCTTACACAATTCATTCTGTCTTGCCAAATACCTTCTAGTTCTAGAGCTCAAGATTTGCTTTCCTCTATATTGTTGGGTGCTCTAAGTTATCCATTGGTCTCGAAACCTTTGGAGCTTAGTAGCCTGTTCGTTCTCCTGTATTACTACCTTGATTCTAAGTAATAGTCTGAAGGTGTTGTGCTTGATCCTGTTACTGCCTGTTTACCACATACCTGCCCTAAAGGCTTCAACCTCCGCAGATTGGGGGCTCGCCATTACACTTCCCCTGCTCCGGCTGGGGGGGACGGGGACGCCTGAAACTGACGTCGTCGCGTCCGGCGCGATGACGTCAGTGCGCCGGGAGGCACCAAAAGTGCCGATCTGACTCCGTGGGAGTCAGAGCAGCGAGGGAGCCGCCGGAGGAGGTGAGTATCTGCCGCCGGGGGGCTGCAGACGCCGGGGACGTACAGTTACGTCCTCCGGCCTTAAAGCCCGCCTAATGCAGGACGTAACTGTACGTCCTGCGGCTTTAAGGGGTTAAAGATTGTAATTACCGGCTGGCATATGTCTTGAGCAGTTGACATCCAGCAACAAGAACCTCCTAGTTGGTCTTTACGAGTTCATGTAGGTGGCACATTGCGTGTTCATGCTCACTAAGGAGTTGTGTAACATTTTTCAACCAAGATATTCTTCATTGTCGATGGCAGCCAGGAGTAAGGTTGACAGAAGCTGGTGCTAATAGCCAGTGGTGCACACAAACTGAGTGGTAGGTTGTCTACAGCAGTGTTTCTCAAACCTCTCCTTGGGACCCCCAACCAGGCCAGGTTTTGCAGATAGCTGAAACACAGCACAGGTGATATAATTTGCTGCTCAGTGATTGCAGGATTCATTCTGCATTTCCCAAGGTTCCCTTTGGAAATCCTTTTTTTTTTTCTCACCTCTTTTTTTTTAAATTCTTTATTTTAAAGTTTTTTCATATCACAATAAAAGGCACATCAAAAGTAAGACCCCGCAGGGCCAGTACAAGAAACAGAATCACATAAAGGTAACACATTGCTCTTCAAGGAAACATAAGGGCGCAGATAGTTCAGAGTTAAAGTCGCTCATGTCAAAATAAAAGGCACATCAAAAGTAGGACCCCATAGGGTCAGTACAAGGAACCGTAACCACATAGAGGTAACACATTGCTCTTCAGGAAAATATAAAGGTGAAGATAGTTTAGAAAAAATATAACATAGCATAAAATAAAAGTAAAAAGGGAAAAAATGTGCGGGAATTTCGTAAAAGGGGGGGGGGGGTCTAAAACGAAGACCAAAAGAAGTGGAGGGAAAAAAGGCAAACACTGTAACGTCTCGTGAGTAGCAACCAAAGAGAAATGGAAAAGCTGCACAGCAGTCAAACCCCCCTAACCCGGGTCCATTGAGGCAATGGGGGAACCCCTGTGATCTAAGCCAGGCATTGTCCGAGGAGGGGAGAGGCCTAGGGTGCGCAACAGGTGCCAAGCCGCCTCCGGGGTAGATACCAAATGTGACATGTTGTCATAACAGATATGCATTGATCCTGCCACCCCCCAACGATAACGAACCCCCTTGCTCCTCAAAAAGGCAGATATCTCCCTAAACTGCCGCCGGGCTACAAGCGTCACAAAGGGAAGGTCATTAAAAAGTGTAAGAGGTCCTCATAAAGTATCGGGGCTCGGGCAACCGGATTAGACATCAGCCTGCGCTTATCCATCTCTTCCACGGCGATTGCAAGCACGTCACGTGGGGACTCCACCGGAGCTGTGGCCGCCTTCCGAAGATCGGCAGCTTGTCTAAAAATATGGGTAGTCCCAGTCTGTGTCCCCATGACATGCATTGCAAATTTATTGACATATGCCAACAAGGCATCCGCACCGATCGACTCCGGGATCCCCCTAATCCGGACATTCCTCCTGTGGTGCCGAACCTCTGCCGCCTCCACCACACCTGTGAGCAGCGATACTTGGGATTGTAAGGCCTCCATTTTCGGCGTGAGGAGGGCCTGTGTCACCGCAGTCTCAGCGCAAGTCTCGTCAACCGGGTGCCGTCCTTTAACAGACCTCAATTCCGTCTGCATGGTCTTAAAATCGGCTCGCCACATAGCTCTCATCTCCGCCATTGTTTCACCCAATAAGCGTCGTATATCACTCTCCAAGAGGGGCAGAGGTCCGCGAGCGGCCTGGGGCACATCCGCTTTGTCTCGGGAGATCCCCGGTTCCACCGCCACCGTGCGAGCCACCGCTGGTTTCGAGGGACCCGGACCATCCTTTGACTCACCTTCACCGGGTCTCGGGGCGATCTCCAGGCAGCTGCAGAGGCCTCCGACCAGTAAGGATCCTCTCCCTCAGATGAGCTCATCGTGGGGGACAGGTAAGTTTGCGGAACCGCCTGCCTCTTCCGTCGGCCTTCACCCCTAGAATCGCGGATGTCCCTCAGCCGGGGGCTCTCCGGTAGCTGGGGCTTCTTCCCAGATTTTCTCCCCATGAGGTCAGGTGAAATTTTCGAACAGGATGGAATGTCCTAAGCAGCGTGAATAGCGCCGCAAAGATGGCTGCCGGCTGTAGGTCGCAATCTGCAAAACTCCCCAAAACGGTGCTGCTTGGGACACAAACAGCAGTCCTGGGCAGATATGGTGGGTCAGCAGGGTTCCACCAGCCAAATGTATGTTTTGGTCAGGGGTGAGTCGTTAGGTTACACAAATAAATCAGAAATTAGCTGGAGAGCTCTTCACAATGCGACTGCACCCACCGGAAGCTGGCTCTGCCCCCCCCCCTTTTGGAAATCTTAATTGGAATACACCATTGAAAGTCCTAAAAATCCGAGTCATCTACAATGCTGCATCCTATAACATTGGCCATCATAAAATTTATGTTTCCATACGGAAATATCTTCAGCAGGAACTGATGAAAATAAGATAAATGCATGTACAGGAGGGACAGGATGAGTATTGTAGAATTAGGGATTAAGTAGGGAATATTTAATAAAATAAGAAAATGGTAAACATGAATGATGGTATCTCTACAGGGCAAAGAGATGGTTACTGATGTAAATAAATCAAGACATATGTGTTGCTGAGTAATTGGTGTTGCTTCCTTACCTGCAGGTTGTAATTTGAGTAAATACATGAATGTCCATTCCCTCTATCTCGCCTCTTGTTAGTGTTGGAATTAATTTGTGTCCAGCATCTCTTCCATGTTGTTTTGTCGACTTAAAGATCACTACCTGGAGCTTTATTTGCTGTTAAAGTCTATCGTGTCACTTAAAAGACTGCAAGTGCATAATGAATCTGTTTTTGCTGACCTCGGTAAACCTCTACAATATCTATAGTGGATTCTAACTGAAATGATTCTAATTTTCGGCAGAAACTCATTTGTATTTTTTCGGAATTAGAATATGCTTAGTTCTTTACAGAACTTCACATACAAATCCTTCAAATTTCTTGTGGATGAATTAGATCTTGTTTTTCCTCAGTCAGCAAACATATCAAAATCTCATTTGATTCATTTTGAGCCGGTACTCAATTATTCTCCGTATGGGATGCCCTTTGGCTCTGGTACTGTCATCACGGTCCATCAAATCCTGCTTCTCCATTATTGGTGTCCTGATGTTCTCCATACTCTTCCATTTCAATTCTTTTTCTCTACCCCTTTAACAAAAGCTAGAAGATACTTTCAGACAGAGCGCTGTCAAAACTACCGTCAGAAAATGAACAAAGCATTTATAGCAAGAAGACCAAACAAAGCTTATATTGTACTATGTGCTATAAGAAAAGTGTCACAGAACAGGTAAAATGCTGTACTGATTAATTTCATATAAATGTGCCATCTGGAATCAAACCTTGCATTTAGGTATATATACACTACCTGTTGAATTAACACATGATTTATTCTGATTAGTGAATATGGTGATTTTACCTGTGCACTCTACTAATAGAGGATTAAAGTGAAACACAAACTTGTGTAATTTAGACAAACATTCCCAGTCCAGCCAGTGTTTGTCATGCTAGATGCAACTTTCTGTTGTTGGTGGAAATAAATATCTATCAATAATCACATCATGGCCACAAAAAGCAAACTAGAACAAATAAAACATCAAAATTAAGCATGTTTAACGCCAAAGAAACATTTTAGGATATAACACTACAGAACTTTTACTTTTAGTTCACATGAAAAGTTAAGTTGATGCTATTGCACACATTAAACACTCAATAGAACTGGTGCAATGGTTTTGCAGAATTCACAGCAGGTCACTACACTATGCAAAAAATAATAATAATAACAAGGCTAATAAGGAAAAGTTTATTAAAATCATTCTCGAAGAACATGATTTGACCAAACTAAGCCCTAGCATCGAGTTAACATAGGGGTTCAATTTCCTTCTAAATAGGCTCAGAAAAAATTGCCAGTTATTATGGAAATGCATGGTCTCTAATCTACAGACAGAAAGGGCATAAAGGTTAGGAGGGGGAACAGGATAAAGTCATTTGTTTAGTAAGGATGTCCCATGGCCATTTTCAGGCCACCCAATCAAATTAATTTGTGCGGTACATGGGATTGGCTGATACCCAGTCCAGATCTGATACCTCACAAGGTGTAGCCGAACGGCAGCTCTTTCACACAAGGGAATCCTGGGGATTCAGCATTCACTGCCAGTATCTTCCTTGCCTGCTGGTGGGTCAGGAAGCAGGCAGAAAACACAAAATAAGTGAACACAGAGGCTACTGACTCCAGCAGGGAGGCTCGCAACGTCCTCCCTGCCTCCTGCATGACTCACGAGCAGGTTGGGGGACTCCAACTGGGTTTTTTCGCTGCTTGGCAGGTCTGACTTGGGGATAGAATCAGCTCAGAAAAGTAAATACCTGATCCCCGAAAAATGCCGCAATCTAGTCCCGGTACCGATCCTGGGGACTGAATCGGGACATCTCCAGTTGGAAGATGACAGAAATAAGTAGAGGCATAATGGAATTGTCAGGGATGAAGCAGAGGAACCTCCCAATCTTGGCTTGTAAAGTCCATAATCAAAAACTACTCAACCTTGACCTCAAATCACAGATCAATTTTGATATAACTGGTAAGTCCTACTGAAACCCTACCCTAAGCATTGAACATCACTGTGTGACCTGACTTCAGCTCCTGTGGTTGAATGGAATTTAATTAATCGAACATTAAAATACTCAAAGGAAAACCTTACTAGAAAAGAGCAAATAGGTGGTAGAAATCTAAATAAGACCACTTTATGAAGATCTAGGATTCTAAAGTTGGATTTGCAACTAGATGCTTTTGAGCCGTCTAGACCTGCGTGAGTAACATTTTCTGTGATGACAACAATTGCTGGTACCCCAACAATGTAACAAAATAGAATTGGGACACTAAACTATTATTGCAGTTTCATCCTATCAGGAATTAAAGGGGTCAACCCTGTAGAAACCCACATCAACCAACCAGTAGCCACTCCCTAACCAAACCAGGGAGAACAGCTACAATATCCCCATGGGGTTTAAATATAAAACTTATCGGGCCATATTACATATTTGGTGCTAACTTAACAAGAGCTGTTGTAAACTGAAAACCTCCATAGGCTATGGGCTATATTACAAAGCTGGTGCTAACTTAACCAGAGCTGTTAACTTACCAGAGCCATTATCGCCTATGGAGGTTTTAAGTTTACAACAGCTCTGGTTAAGTTAGTGTCAGGTTTGTGCCAGGAAGGAGCCATGGCACGACCTCAGTGTGTTGTTATATTCCCAAGCGCTGGGGGTGAGCAGGCAGAAAGACACTGGAGACAGTATATGCACAACAAAGCTTGTATTGTGGGATGGTTCACAGCAAACAGTCCAGCACAGGACAGATAGTAACACAGGCAAGTGGATGGTGAGCCACGTAGTCTCTCTCTAGTTCCTCTAGAGGGGAAGCAGGAGCCTTTGGTAATAGTACCTGATAGAAGGTCTTCCTCCTGGAGAGAGCTTGAGGGCTGGAAGCCACTTGAGAGTCTCTGGACCCACTGGATAGTGGGCCACGCAGTGGATCTTCCAGCAGGCAGGAACCATGTAATGCAGACACAGCAAGGATGGAATACCTGGTGTACACAGCAGAGCGGAATATACAGGAACATACAATAAGAGGGAGCTCTCAGGACTTCTGACATCAGGAAGGGAAAACACAAAATGAAAGAGCAAAGGGGAGAAGGGTGTGGTCTGGTTTTATGCAGAATCCTCAGGTTCAGACACAGGAGTTAACCCTTAGGTGGGAAGCAGGTATAGAGAGCTAGTGACCCAGGCTGGCCACAGCAGGCTCTCAGGGCTGAGGCATGACAGTACCTTCCTCCTTACAAGGTGCACTCCAGGCACCTAGGGCATGCCCATATCAGAGAAGTAGCAAGGAGGTCACCACCAACCATCAGAGTCTGAGTCTGGATCATCGTAAATGTCCCCATGAGCATGTAGGGCCTGCTCAAAGATCTCCAAATCCTCCCTTCGGACTAAAGTCCCGTTGGATGCCCAGACGCAGCCCTCAGGAGTAGGACTGTCCACAGGGGGCACGGGCATGAGAGGGCTGCTGGTGGCAACACCCACAATGATGGGTGAAGGAACTGGCTCCTTAGCTGCCAGGCGCTGTTCGTATGCAGTAAGCTCAGAGTCTGGCACGATGAAGCCATCAGAGGCTATGGACAGAGTCTGGATTTGGTCTGGTGGGCTTGGTTGAGTCTCAGAAGGTAGGGTGTCACAACCATAGAACCCCGAATTGAATGCAGGTCTCTTAAGCAGGGCCCCAATTTGTCGTCCAGGACCACCTTGAGGATACTTAGCAGTCTGGGGGGTCATAGTAGAGGCCACCAGGAGATGAGCAACCTCCATAGGTTCTTGGTCTGTGGGGAATGTGGGCTCCACACCCATGGGTTCTTCCTCGCTGGGCTCAGTAGGCAGAGTCTCCATGTACTCGGCAATCGAGTCCTCCTTAGAACTCTCCTCCTCCGAGGAGACCACACTGGATGCAGGCCTCCTGGGTACAGGAGTTTGGCGAAGCTTGCCAACGTTGGTAGCCTGACTAGGCTTGACAGCAGCTGGAGTCTGACGGGACTTGGCAGCAGCTTGGCGAGGCTTGGCAGCAGCTTGGCGAAGACTGGCAGCGACTGGAGTCTGACAGGATTTGGCAGCAGCTTGGCGTGGCACAGGACCAGCGACTTGGCGTGGCACAGGACCAGCGGCTTGGCTTGGCACAGGACCAGCGGCTTGGCTTGGCACAGGACCAGCGGCTTGGCTTGGCACAGGACCAGCGGCTTGGCTTGGCACAGGACCAGCGGCTTGGCTTGGCACAGGAGCAGCGGTTGGAGGTTTAGCAGGTCTGATGGAACAGAGATCTATTCGGTGCAGATCTGACCCGCAGTAGAAGCATTGGTTCAGCCTTCTACACCTTTCTCTCTGTGACTCCACAGAAGGTGCCTGGGCTCTGCATTCAGATGGAGAGCGATTAGCCTCAGCTGGTTGCTGTAATCCTCTGCTCTCTGGTGAAGGCCAGACAGGGCCAGGTGTGAGAGGAAAACAGTCCATGAGATTCCATACATCCTCTACCACAAGAAGCAGCTGATAAGCAATGTTCTCCAGTGCTTGTATTACCCCCACGGGCCTGGTGTTTGGCTCTTTCATTATGTCAAGTTTGTGCCAGGAAGGAGCCATGGCACGACCTCAGTGTGTTGTTATATTCCCAAGCGCTGGGGGTGAGCAGGCAGAAAGACACTGGAGACAGTATATGCACAACAAAGCTTGTATTGTGGGATGGTTCACAGCAAACAGTCCAGCACAGAACAGATAGTAACACAGGCAAGTGGATGGTGAGCCACGTAGTCTCTCTCTAGTTCCTCTAGAGGGGAAGCAGGAGCCTTTGGTAATAGTACCTGATAGAAGGTCTTCCTCCTGGAGAGAGCTTGAGGGCTGGAAGCCACTTGAGAGTCTCTGGACCCACTGGATAGTGGGCCACGCAGTGGATCTTCCAGCAAGCAGGAACCATGTAATGCAGACACAGCAAGGATGGAATACCTGGTGTACACGGCAGAGCGGAATATACAGGAACATACAATAAGAGGGAGCTCTCAGGACCTCTGACATCAGGAAGGGAAAACACAAAATGAAAGAGCAAAGGGGAGAAGGGTGTGGTCTGGTTTTATGCAGAATCCTCAGGTTCAGACACAGGAGTTAACCCTTAGGTGGGAAGCAGGTATAGAGAGCTAGTGACCCAGGCTGGGCACAGCAGGCTCTCAGGGCTGAGGCATGACAGTTAGCACCAACTTTGTAATATGGCCCCACGTTTATTAGTAAAAAATGAATAAAACAAACCCTGAAGTCAGCAACAACTTACTGTAACGCATATCACTATAATCCAGCCGGAGAAAAACAAAATAGACAACAAAAATATAATAAAACCAAGTAATCTGTCTATAATATATAACCCTGCTCAAATAAAGAATGTGTACCCTATATTCTCACATAAATTATTCAGATCCTGTGCCCAGAATTTCACAGGGTTCATAATCAATCTTCATATAAATTCACTAGGCACAGGAGCTTAACTAAATGAGCAAAACCAATAAAACAAATAAATAAGGACCAAGCTTAACTGTGGCACAGTCAGGCATCACTAAGCACCCGCACTCCAATTATATCATATCCCTTCACATTCACAAACCTATAGAGACGAAATGCCTATATCTAGCATTCCCATTCACCAAACCATACAAATAATGATTCAAAGTTATTGTAGACGGAGCCAAGTAATGCTAGATATAGAAAAGAGAAGCAAATTAGGAAAATACGCCACTAGACAAAGAGGAAAGTATTGGCTCACTCTTTGCAATCGGTATTGAACACTATTATGATATTGACTGCTTCTTGTCAGATTTCCATGAGCACGGGCGAGCCAACCTGACACGCAAAGAGAAGGATTCCCTGATATGTCTCCAAAAAGACAAAAATATCATTTTAAAATCTGCAGACAAGGGAGACTCGCTCGTGGTAATGGATAAGATCAAGTACATTGAGATCAATAGACAATTGGCAGATGAGGATAGATATCGTAAATGTGAGTTTAGCTCTATACGCAAATTAGAGAGAGATATAGACGTAATTTTGGAAGATGCTCTAAAAAAGAATATTATAGATAAGACTTTAAAAACATTTTTGAAGAAGGATAACCCCATTGTATCTGTCTTTTATGTCCTTCCAAAGGTACATAAGAGTTTAGAAAATCCTCCAGGTAGACCCATAGAGGCTAGCATGGACTCTATTTTGCAACCCATTTCAGTTTTTTTAGATTGGATTTTTCAGCCATTTGCTAAGGCATGTGACTCATATATTCAAGACACTTCAGATGTCTTAAGGAGAATGGAGGCAATACGAATTACTGGTTCTGAAGTTTTGTTTACATGGGACGTAAGGGAGTTGAGGCCATTAAAGAGACACTTGAGGGAGGTATTTTTACCCAAGAACAAATAAAATTTATCATTAAACTTTTGAAGTTGACACATTCGACGGAATTTCTTCCTTTTTGGAGATAATCTTTACCAACAACAGCAGGGAATGACCATGGGATCTAACATGGCCCCCCTATATGCCAATCTTTTTATGAATTGTTTTGAAAAACATCATATATATACACAAAAGATCTTTTTAAGGAGTTCACCAAAGTATGGTGGCGCTATATTGATGATGTGTTTGGCATATGGGGGGGCCCAGTTGAGGATCTGGTCCGTTTTTTTGAGGAAGTTAATAGGGTCTCTCCCGCTATACAGTTCACTATGGAATTCAGCAGTAGGGAGATCAGTTTTCTAGATCTAAAACGTAAGATAAGTGGAGATAGAATTGTTAGTGATTTATATGTGAAGACCACTGATCATAATAGTCTATTACATTTTTCGAGTTTTCATCCAGATCATATGTTAAAATCACTTCCCCGTAGCCAATTTTCTAGACTGGTGCGTAATGTATCTGAACCGGAGTTGAGGAAGGCTAGACTAAAAGAAATGGAGGAGAAATTTGTAGCACGATCTTATCCTAGAGAGCTTTTGAAAACCGAGAGAGAGCATTACATATGGACCGTCTGGGTCTTATAGCTCCTCGATATGCTGAAGGTGATAAGAAATCGAATAGGATAGTGTTTTCTACGAATTTCAGTAGAGCAAGCCGTGGTATTAATTCAATTATCAGAAATAATTGGAAAATCCTTAATAAGGGCTTCCCGGAAGTAGAGGAATTCAAATCTTTCCCATTAACTGCATATCGGAGGAATAATAATCTTAAAGATAAATTGGTAAAAACGGATTTGGGTCCAATATCAAACCCAGTTCAAACTTTTTTGGGAACACAGAGGTTTGGTACATTTCCTTGTCTCTCATGCAGCTGCTGCAATGCAGTAATCAAAGGGGATAAGTTTTCTCATCCATATACTGGTGAACAGTATGGCATTAAAGATTTTTTCACATGTAACAGTAGAAGAAGTCCTTCGTGGAGCTCCCCGCAGATCAAAGTTAAAAAGAACCTGGAGGAGGAGTACCTGTGGCAGGGAGGGGTGCATACCCAGAAGATTCATCTGAAAAACACATGGGGGGGGTTGCACTCAACCTGAACTAAGCTTTCAGTGCGGGTGCGTCTCAAAAATAAAATACCAACAAGCCAGCGGGAGAGCACTCCAGTCAACACATTCAAAAACCAACAACAACAGCTTCATGCATGGCAACATTATACCAGATTTTACCACATGTTGAAAAATTCTTAAAACTAAGCTTTGTTGAATAAAATGGTGGAAATTTAGTTTGCAATGAACGGCCATGAATTGCTTTAAGCCTGCCAACAACGTCAATGTAAACCATCTGCTGGCAGGTCCTACTCTCCAAACCTAATGACTGCCCTTCATGGGATAAACTCACTTACTGAGGAACAAGTCCTTCCTGGAGCTCCCCACAGATCAAGGGTAAATAGAACCTGGAGAAGGAGTACCTGTGGCATGGAGGATTGCCATTCATTGCAAACTAAATTTCCACCATTTTTTTTCAACAAAGATTAGTTTCAAGAATTTTTCAGCATGTGGTAAAATCTGGGATAATGATCACATGCATGAAGCTGTTGTTTTTTAAATGTGTTGACTGGAGTGCTCTCACGCTGGCTTGTTGGTATTTTATTTTTGAGACGCACCCGCACTGAAAGCTTAGTTCAGGTTGAGTGCAACGCCCCCATGTGTTTTTCATATGAATCTTCTGGGTATGTACCCCTCCCTGCCACAGGTATTCCTCCTCCAGGTTCTTTTTAACTTTGATCTGCGGGGAGCTCCACGAAGGACTTCTTCTACAGTAAGTGAGTTTATCCCATGAAGGGCAGTCATTAGGTTAGCATGATAGGACCTGCCATAGGGTGGTTTACATTGACGTTGTTGGCAGGCTTAAAGCAATTCATGGCAAACTAAATTTCCACCATTTTCTTAAACAAAGCTTAGCTTTAAGAATTTTTCAACATATGGTAAAATCTGGTACTGTGTTCACATGCATGAAGCTGTTGTTGGTTTTTGAATGTGTTGACTGGAGTGCTCTCTTGCTGGCTTGTTTGTATTTTATTTTTGAGACGCACCAGCATTGAAACCTTAGTTCAGGTTGAGTGCTACCCCCCCCCAATGTGTTATATATACACACACCTACTGGTTCATTTAGTACCTCTTTTGGGGTTTATATGCACCAGAGGCTATCCTCTCTATATCAATGCTAGATATAGGCAGTGTTTTTTTTCAGCCGGTACTTGCCGGTATGGAATACCAGCACCTACCGGCACTTTTAAAAAAAATATATTGCAGGAACGCAGGTTTCCACTGTGGGCAGCCGGGGCTGCTAACGGAATGCATTAACAGCATTCAGCTAGCAGCTGCTCAACTGGCCGCGTTCCCCCGAGTGCCACGTGTGCCGTGATGCGCCTCCTCAGTCCTCTGAAGACTGTGACGTGGCCTATGCTGAGATCTCACAAGAGCGTGTCCCAGCCTTCAGAGGTCCTGAGGCTAGGTATGTATAATTAATTCTGTGGGCATGTGCCTGACTATAATTCATTCTGGGGGCATGTGTCTGGCTATAATTAATTCTGGGGGCATGTGTCTGGCTATAATTCATTCTGGGGGTCCCTGCCTGGCTATAATTAATTCTGGGGGCATGTGTCTGGCTATAATTCATTCTGGGGGTCCCTGCCTGGCTATAATTAATTTTGTGGGTCCCTGCCTGACTATAATTAATTCTAGGGGCATGTGTCTGGCTATAATTCATTCTGGGGGTCCCTGCCTGGCTATAATTAATTCTGGGGGTCCCTGCCTGGCTATAATTAATTCTGGGGGCATGTGTCTGGCTATAATTCATTCTGGGGGTCCCTGCCTGGCTATAATTAATTTTGTGGGTCCCTGCCTGACTATAATTAATTCTAGGGGCATGTGTCTGGCTATAATTAATTCTGGGGGTCCCTGCCTGGCTATAATTAATTCTGGGGGCATGTGTCTGGCTATAATTAATTCTGGGGTCCCTGCCTGGCTATAATTTAATTCTGGGGGTCCCTTCCTGGCTATAATTAATTCTGGGTTCATTTGTCTGGCTATAATCAATTCTGGGGGCATGTGTCTGGCTATAATTAATTCTGGGTGTCCCTGCCTGGCTATAATTAATTCTGAGGGTCCCTGCCTGGCTATAATTAATTCTGAGGGTCCCTGCATGGCTATAATTCATTCTGGGGTCCCTGCCTGGCTATAACTCATCCTGAGGGCATGTGCCTGGCCATAATTAATTCTGGGGGTCTGTGCCTGGTTATACATGATTCTCGGGGGGGGGTGTATGTATATAAATATATATAACAGTGTGTGTAAATGCATGTATTTGCCTCTAAACAGGCTGCTGTGTGTAAAAGTCTGCATCTGTGTTCTTGTCGCAGTCTGGCGTTGTTCCCTTGTCCTGCACCCAAAAGGCTGGTATTGCTCCTAGAATCACCACATTATCTGCTGCCTGCACTGCACAAAGTAAGAATGAATTGTAAAATTGCCTCTGTCCTTAAAGGGTTAATAAAAGAGTATTTATTAGGACACGAAAAATAGTCATAATAATCACTGTTTTTCCCAAGCGTGAGAGTACCCCCACCTATTTTTCCAGAAAAAAAAGCTATGCATATAGGTATTGATTTCTAGGAATTGGTCCCTAATTGACTGCATCCGACGAGCATTTCACCTCTATAGGTTTGTGAATGTGGAGGGATATGATATAATTGGAGTGTGGGTGCTTAGTGATTCCTGACTGTGCCACAGTTAAGCTTGGTCCTTATTTATCTGTTTTTATTGTTTTTTTCTCATTTAGTTAAGCTCCTGTGCCCAGGAAATTTATGTGAAAAGGAAGATTGATTATGAACCCTGTGAAATTCTGTGCGCAGGATCCGAATAATTTATGTGAGAATATAGGGTACACATACTTTATTTGAGCAGGGTTATATATTATAGACAGATTACTTGGTTTTATTTTTTGTCTATTTTGTTTTTCTCCAGGTGGATTAGAGTGATATGCGTTATAGTATCTTGATTTATATGGTTTTATGAAAATTGTTACTACTTCAGCAGGGTTATTCAAAGAGCTCCGAATTGTGGCCGAAAGGTAACCGAAAGCTGAAATTCAGCGTACGGTTACCTTTCCTGGCCATTTGGCTATTCAGAGAGCAGGCAGTTCGCCAAATGTTGGTGAATTGCCTGCACATACAGTGCCTGTTCATTGCCTGTTCGAGGGCAGTGAAATCCCCATAGAGAAGCAATGCTTTGTCTATTCAGAGAACACAAAACAGCAGAGAAAAGTTGCCGAAATGCCCTGCCATTCGGTGGTTTCATTCGACAGGTTTGTTCAGGCGAATCCCATAGGCTTCAATGTTAAAAATATTCCTGTTTTAATTCAATATCTAATAAACTGTTTATTATTTTATTCTGCAGTAAAAAGTCTCTTTATGTATAGATTTTTTAGGATCTTTTAGGCATCTTCTGGATTTTTTTGCGAATTTTTTCTTCCGTTTTTTTTTATCGTTTTTTCTTTTTTCTGTAACAGCCCTTTTTATTATCATTCATTGGATCTTATACAGTTGTGTTCAAAATTATTCAACCCCCACTGAAATTGAGTGTTTTGGCCAGTTTGACATTGATTTTGATCATTCAGTCATCTTGCTTACAATGAAATCAAAGAGGCACGTGTAGGTCAGACAAATATAACATAACATTTATAATGAAATAACCACAAATGTCTTTTCTGTGTTCACATCATTATCAGTTTTATTCAACCCCCAAGTGACATTCAATCTTAGTACTTAGTACAACATCCTTTTACAGTTATAACAGCTTTTAAACGTGAAGCATAGCTTGACACAAGTGTCTTGCAGCGATCTACGGGTATCTTCGCCCATTCGTCATGGGCAAAAGCCTCCAGTTCAGTCACATTCTTAGGCTTGCGCACTGCAACTGCTTTCTTTAAGTCCCACCAGAGGTTCTCAATCGGATTTAAGTCAGGTGACTGCGATGGCCACTCCAAAATGTTCCAGCCTTTAATCTGCAACCATGCTCTAGTCACACTAGTGGACTTGGAGGTATGCTTGGGATCATTGTCCTGTTGAAAGGTCCAACGTCTCCCAAGCCTCAGGTTTGTGACGGACTGCATCACATTGTCATCCAATATCTCCTGGTACTGAAGAGAATTCATGGTACCTTGCACACGCTGAAGCTTCCCTGTACCTGCAGAAGCAAAACAGCCCCAAAGCATGATTGACACCCCGCCATGCTTCACAGTAGGCAAGGTGTTCTTTTCTTCATAGGCCTTGTTCTTCCTCCTCCAAACATAGCGTTGATCCATGGGCCCAAACAGTTCTAATTTTGTTTCATCAGTCCACAGAACACTATCCCAAACTTCTGTGGTTTGTCCACATGACTTTTGGCATACTGCAGTCGACTCTTCTTATTCTTTGGAGACAGCAAGGGAGTTCTGGCATGGAGGCCTTCATTACGCAGTGTGCGCCATATTGTCTGAGCTGAAACTTCAGTACCCACATCTGACAAATCTTTTCTCAGTTCCTCAGCAGTCACACGGGGACTTTTCTCCACTCTACGCTTCAGGTAGCGCACAGCAGTCGAAGTCAGCATCTTCTTTCTGCCACGACCAGGTAGCGTTTCAACAGTGCCCTTTGCCTTGAATTTGCGAATGATGCTTCCTATGGTCTCTCTTGGTATGTTTAACATCTTTGCAATCTTCTTATAGCCATTGCCCTTCCTGTGAAGAGTAATCACCTCTTCTCGTGTCTTCCTGGACCATTCTCTTGACTTCACCATGTTTGTAACCACACCAGTAAATGTCTAGAAGGAGCTGAGTATCACAGTCATTTTAAAGCTGCCTAATTGGTGCTTATTATGCTTTATTGCTGCTCCGTGACATCCACAGGTGTTTTCAATACCTGATTGAAAACACTTGAATGAACCTCTGTTCTTCAGAGTGGTAGTCTTTAAGGGGTTGAATAATTGTGCCAATGAAGAATTCACAAAAGAAACATTTACTACTGCATTACAAAACCAATTGATGTCATTTTAGTTGCATATGGTTCTTTAAAAAGTCCTTGTAGGATTTCATTCTGAATACAATTACAAATGTACACTAAATTCCCTAAAACCCTTTACAGCATTGGGGGTTGAATAATTTTGAACACAACTGTATGTAAATTTCAGACATTTTCGTTCTGTAGTTTCTTTGCAAACAGTGTTTCACCTTTCAAACATTCAAGCGTACGGTTTTGTTTTTATTTCCACTCCATTCGTCTGCGTGTCGGGTTTTTCCGGTGGCTGCTCTGCACTGTGATCGGGGGCTGTTTGGGTTTCTCCCGCGTGTTCGGCGAGGTTAATCCAGATGTTTTTGCGGGTTTCGGTGTGCCTTCGCCGGGTTTTGCGGTGAGTGTTTGGCGGGTTTGCTGCGGGTTTCCCTGCAATACGATGGCCCTGTGGTGCTTGCTGAATACACCGCAGGGTCGCCGAAATGGGATCGCCAAATCGCACCGAATTGAAGAGAACAAAAAGTCACCGAACGTGCGGTGACTTCTCGATCCTCTTTGAATAACCCTGCAGGGTTTGTTTTATTTACTAATAAAGGTTAAGTTTTATATTGAATCCTTATGGGGTTATTGTAGCTCTTCTCCCTAGTTTGGTTAGGGAGGGTCAACGATTTGGTTGGTGTGACATTATCTGTGATGTTGACATATTTAGGGCGCTATTCCAAGGTTGGAGTTAAGTTTACAACAGCTCTGATTAATTTACCTCCAAAGGCTATAATGGCTCTGGTAAGTTTACAACAGCTCTGGTTACGTTAGCACCAACCTTGGAATATGGCCCTTAAGCATTTAAAGCTTACAAATATATGGAGTATGAGAGTCACCTACTAGCGCAAAAGCCTCCACCAAGGGTGGGGTCAAAACAAGCACATGGAACGCTCCACGGTTATTTATAAAGAGTATGTTAATACGGATACAAACTGCTAACTAGGCGACAAGTCGAGCAAGAATATCTGCTATAATTATGTATGTGAATACAAAATTTACAAAATGTGTATACTTCAGGGTGTTTCCAGGTCTTGGGTACATTGGGAAAGCATGCAAAAACATTTTTTTCCATTTTAAACAGATAATCTGCGCTTTCGTGCATAAAGATCCGCACATGATACAGCTCCCAGCAATTTGTTTTAATGACAGGAATCAAGGAATTCTTTCGATACACTTTGCCTCCCTGTTTCCAGACTATCTGAGGATACAGGATTCCAAAAGGTACTTTTACAGGAGGCAGAATCAGATGTGCTTGCCAAGTGATTTATCCTTGGAAAACCTTTCTAACTTATTCCAAAGGAGGTGAATGTTACGGATTTGTTCTTTCCTCAAGCCTGTTTGCTTCAAAAGCATGCTTGTTATCAGCGATGCATTACATGCTGTTCTGGCAGCAAGGAGCTCAGCTTCCCTCGTCTTCTAATTCTCTGTGGTAAAAATTAATATGAACTTCTCTTCCCGTTAATTATTGGTTGTGGCATGAGAGAGAGAGCGCCTCAGTTTTGCATCTGATCATAACCCGTGTTTAAGATAACTGCCAGGTTGAGCTAAGGCATCGCTGAATGTTTTTACTTTAATAACGAGCAAAATCCGTCCATGTATTCTGTCTTATTACCCTCTAAAAAAATGCATCCTCAGAACGAATACACATACATTAAAGTGAACAGGATGCCTTATATGCTATATTGTGGACATAAACACAGCGGGCGCTATTACAATCTTTGTGCAAAAATGCTCACGCAGCGCGTTAATTTGTGCGCGAAGCGTTAAATGTAAACGTGCGTAAATGAACACTGATATTACAATCCGCACGCATTTTTTCATCCGTCTAAAAATTGTGCGTGTAAAACGGACGCGCAAAAATGCATGCACCTTAACGTTGCACGCAGAAATCGGTGTGCGGACTTTTTTCACACGATTCAGCCAATCAGAAATAAGAACCACAATTATCTCCTGTTAAGTTTTTGCGCCTGCCAAAATCAATCTGAGTATATACAGTATGCTGCAGCAATAATAAAAACACGCACAACTTCAATTTTATTGTTTGGGTATGTGTAGAATGTGTAACTATACTGTGCTGTATTTTTTTTGGGCTGGTGTATTTGGTTGAACGTTCAGATTTACCATTAACACCAGCTTTTAGGAGTCGTTAAACCTACGCGCGCAAACGCTGTGCGTTAAAAACTGCGCATAGATTGTAATACCATCTGCGTACCAGCGCACAAATGCATTTGCGCTCACTATGTTAAGTATAGGACGCGCGCAGTACATTACTCTCGCGCAGGGTTTGCGCAGGTTCACCCGCGTTAGACGAATGCGTGCGTTTGTTGCGCTGACTTTGTAATACGACGTTCAGCGCAAAGGGTTTTGCCCCTCACGTTAATGCGTTTTAGCGCATGCGTTAACGTTTGTGTGAAGAATGTAATAGAGCCCAGCATGTTTAAATAAACTATGTGCATACAAGAGTTATGGAATTTGCTCATCTAAAATAAAACTATACAATCTTTATTAATCAATCTAACGTGAATAAAAAAATGAAAAGATACACAATCAAATATAGGAGGAGCTATACACAATAACAATCTGTACACAACAAATGCTATAGGGGTCAATCCCATACGTTTTTGTCTAATTTTTTTATTTCTCCTTGATGAAAATTCATGTTATTCTATCTTTTATAACTCGAGTTTGTCCCAATATTGGAATACCAGACGAAAATGGGTTAATATGAAAACAAGACACGTTAACGGCTTATAGCACTGTAACTAAAAAAGAAACAGGA
Organism: Leptobrachium leishanense; assembly: GCA_009667805.1. NCBI lineage: Eukaryota > Metazoa > Chordata > Amphibia > Anura > Megophryidae > Leptobrachium > Leptobrachium leishanense. The sequence continues at coordinate 145,095 of RXON01002613.1, forward strand.
TGGAAAAGACCAGAGTTTCCAACATTTCGACAATGTGTCGCCTTTATCAAGGGTTACCCTTATGTTTTATCAAGTTTTTTTTTTGCTTTGTTGTTAAGAGGTTCACTTAATTATGTTATTTTACGCCAACAATATAATACAAACTTTATTCTGTCTCCACTAATTAAAATTTGCAAAACTTGCAATCACTAAAATTCTGCAACGTCTCGAGAAGAATGTACGTGGTTTCTGCTGAACCAGACTTTCTTTATCACTGGAATATGCAGCCATCAGCAGGCAAACAGAAAATGACAATGTACCAGGGACAATGGCATCATTAAGCTGCTGGAGGGAATATGAACGGATGGCTGATTCCCATTGTTAGCGTGCTCCCGCGACAGGAGACAATGCTAACTACACCAAAGAGCGTTTCTACAAGACCATGACGGACAGGTAACCAAGTCATGGACAAGTGCACCATCCGAGAACTGCTTGCAGCCAATGCAACAAAAATGGTCAAATAATTACAGCAATGTTTAGTTATAAAATTTCAATTCAATAGAAGTGATGCTGCGGAAATAAAATGTAATTAAAAGCAAGGGTGTTTTCTTACATCTAAACCTGGGCCAGGAGCAGCAGATTAGAGGGGAGCATTTTTTTTTGAGAGGTACAGTATACACTGATCTTTCAAACCACCTGCCTGAGATCGTGTAGGTCCCACTTGTGCTGCTAAAACAGCTTTGATATGTCAAAGTGTGGACATCACATGTCCTGTGGTATTTGGCACTAGACATTAGCAGCAGATCCTTTAAGACCTGCAAGTTGTTTGAAGGGGCCATGGACATACTTGAAAACGAGAGAAATCTCAATGTATCCTTCCTGGTAAAATCCTTTATAAATAAATAAATAAAATAAAATTTGATTTGTTGTTCAACACATCCAACAGGCACTCAATCGGATTGGTATAAAACGTAACAAGAAAAAAAGGTTGTCATTTGCGCTTACCTCTGTGGGTCCATGCCAAACAAAACACAGAGGTTTTGGTTTACTTAAATGGCCATTAAAGTGTAAGCCCCCCTGCCACGTTACGGCACCTCTGGTTTGGTGGGTCCTAACCTAATAAAACCAAAAGCTGCTTTCTAAGAAAACTACATGTTGTCATGCTGCTTCTCAGCCAAATGACAGACTGGTGGGTTTATATTTATACCCTCACCAAAAACATTTCCATTTTGGAATTGAAAAAGAAAACACAGAAACAAAAGCAACAAAAAATGACCTGGCTGGTGAGTACAACAAAATATTATGTGGGGGGCACGGAAATATGCCCCTTTCTAGATGTTTTCTTTTTCAATCCCAAAGTGGAAAGGTTCTTGGTGAGGGTATAAATATAAACGTAGCAGGCATGAGGATATGTAGTTTGCTTAGAAAGCAGCCATTGGTTTCATTAGGTTAAGTCCCACCTAAGCAGGGGTGCCGTGCGGTGGCGGGTGGGCTTACACTTTAATAGCCATTTAAGTAAACCAAAACCTCTGATAGCGTTTTGTTTCGTATGGAGCCAGAGGTAAGCACAAATGACAACCTTTTTTCTTGTTATGTTTTTGTCACGGTCCACCCCGGGTGCCTGCTGTTGTACCTGTCTTGCACACCTGGATCTAAGAACTTTGCCCTGAATCTCTTCTTTCTTGGATTCCATTCCAGGTTTTGCCCAGGCTCATGGAGATCCAGCCTGGGTCTTCCTTTTCTAGCCCTGGACTTCCAGCTGAGGTCCATCCATTATTTAGCCTCCACAAAAGGCAGAGAGAGCCAGCCAGCAGTGGTTCTGCATTGTACTCCCTGACTGAGGTCATCTGGATGTGTGCAAACCTGCTCCAGCTTATCCATCTGTCTACCCTGTTGTTCCTGGATACAACTGTCTGTGCAAGGGACTCTCAGCGATCTCCACCTGTGGATTACTGTTCATCTCCGTCTCTGACCTTTTGATCAAGGTACCACTGTCCGCTGTCCAGACTTCTCCTTGGTGGGCCCTGTCTGCAGTCTGGGACTGCATTGCCCACAATCCTCAGACTCTCTAGTCAAGCACTCTCCCTGGACTTTATATTATTATTATTATTATTATTAATTTATAAAGCGCCAGCATATTCCGCAGCGCTGTACAATAAGCACAGTACAGACAGGGTTACAATACATTGAACAACATTTGACAAACAGTACAGGAGGAGATGAGGGCCCTATTCCCGTAGGAACTCACAATCTAGGAGGGTTGGGGTTGGAAACAGGAGGAGAGGACTGTAAGGTGAGAGTGATTGATGGTTGCGTCAGTGAGTTGGGTGGTAGGCTTCCCTAAATAGCAATGTTTTCAGGGAGCGTTTGAAGGAAGAGAAGTTAGGGGAAAGTCTGACAGCACGAGGGAGAGCGTTCCAGAGAGTGGGGCTGCGCGTGAGAAATCCTGCAGTCTATCATGGGAAGAGGTGATGCGGGGAGAAGCTAGGCGCAGGTCACTGTTTGACCTTAGGGAGCGGGCTGGGGTGTATTTGGTGATTAGTGAGGACAGGTAGTGGGGCGCTGAGTTAGTGAGGGTTTTGTAGGTAAGGATAAGGATTTTGAACTTAATTCTGCAGTGGATGGGGAGCCAGTGAAGGGACTCGCAGAGGGGAGCGGCAGAGACAGAGCGGCGGGTGAGGTGAATTAGCCTGGCGGAGGCGTTCAGGATGGATTGTAGGGGGAGAGGCGGGACAGAGGGAGGCCAGATAAGAGATTATTGCAATAGTCGAGTCGGGAGATTACCAGGGCGTGTATGAGTTGTTTTGTGGTGACAGCGGTAAGAAATGGCCGAATTCTGGAAATATTACGCAGTTGGTATCGGCAGGAGGAGGAAAGAGACTTGATGTGGGGGATGAAGGAAAGAGCAGAGTCCAGTGTAACTCCAAGACAGCGAACTTGGTTTGATGGGGAGATGGTGATACCCTCCACCGTGATAGAGAAGTCAGGAGGTGGGGAGGCATTAGAGGGAGGAATAAGTAGGAGCTCAGTCTTTGACATGTTGATCTTTAGGTGGTGGGAGGCCATCCAGGAGGAGATGCCAGATAAACAGTCACTGACTTTTGAAAGGACAGGGGGAGAGAGATCAGGGGTAGAGAGGTAGATCTGAGTGTCATCAGCGTAGAGGTGGTAATTAAAGCCAAAGCTGTTGATGATTTTGCCCAGGGAGGAGGTGTAGATGGAAAAGAGCAGAGGACCAAGGACAGAGCCTTGAGGTACACCAACAGATAGAGGCAATGAAGAGGAGGAGTTACCAGCAAAGGACACACAGAAGGACCTGTTGGATAAATAGGAGTCAACCCAAGCAAGTGCAGTGTCACCGAGACCCAGAGAGTTGAGGGTCTGTAGAAGGAGGGGGTGGTCAACAGTGTCAAAAAAGTGCCTGCAGTTAAGGCCCATTTATGTTTCATTAAAGAATATTCATTGCGTGATTCCTGTCTGGCCTCCCCTCTGTGTCGCCGCCTGCTGGGCTCTCACCTGAACCGCACACGCCTCGTGACAGTTTTATGCATGAAATGGGCAGGATACTTCATGTTTATGCTCCCGCCCCTGTAGAGTATAGGCACAAAACTGTTTTTTCTGCATATACTTAATTGGATTGAGTTCAGGGGAACTTGGAGGCTAAGGCCGGGTGCACACTAGACTAGATAAGACGTTTTTTGTAACGCACTAACGCGCATTAAAAAAAAAAAACATCGTACCCGACGCTCGTCCACGCCCCCTTGCGTTATCTTCCATAGGAGGATAGCGGAGCACCCGTCGACGTGAATCCTAGCGTTCTAGAATGGCGATGCGCTAGGATTCGCGTCGATGGGTGCTCCGCTATCCTCCTATGGAAGATAACGCAAGGGGGGGTAGACGAGTGTCGAGTACAATGATTTTTTTTTTAACGCGCGTTAGTGCGTTACAAAAAACGTCTAGTGTGCAGCCGGCCTTAGGCAACACCTTGAAATGTTTGTCATGTTCCTAAAACCATTCCTGAACAATTTCTGTAGTGTGACAGGGTGCATTATCCAGCTGAACGAGACCACAGCCATCAAGGAACACCACTGCCATGAACGAGTCTACATGGTCTACAACAATCTCTGGGTAGTTGAAAAGTGTCAATTGTGTTCTGACAGCTATCTATCGTGGCCAGTATTGCATTTTTCAGCAATTTGAGCTACATTTGCTCATCTGTGTGCTTAGACGAGAAGAAGTTTCGGGGATGCTCTGACTCTGTCGTCTAGCAGTCACATTATGGCCCTTGTCAAAGTTACTCAGATCTTTTCACTTTCCAATTCTTCCAACACATAAAATTCTAGAACTGACTGTTTACTTGCTGCCTAATATATCCTGCACTTTGACTATAAAATTACAACAGCACCTGTCAATGTTTTTTTATTCACCAGTGGTTTTAATGTTATGGCTGATCAGTGTGTTTGGGTTGTATTGGTGGGGTGTTGGTGTACAACACAGCCTGCAAAGCAATAAAACTCCCATGAGCATCTAGCCAGGTCCCAGCAGCCAACCTACCTGTAACTGATCCCAGTTGGGAACTAAAGCAAAAACCAGTGCATATTGATGACATAAGGACACAAGGCATGGTGACTTAGCCAAGGTCAGCCTATAAATTTCAGGTAAGCACAACTGTTATTGCTAGTTTCTACAGAGTCCCACTGAGAAAAAATATTAAAGATTTGTTCTCAGCAATAATATTGACTCAAAAATAAATGCTTGTATTCAGTGACAGACAGACATATCTCAACCAACAGTACCAATAAGATGGACCAGTCTAAAAAAATATGCCCTGAGCAAACTTTTAAAACCTTGGCTGCTCCCATTAAGGCCGGCGTAAGACAAGCACAGTATGTGCGCCCAATACTGATGTGCCTCCCCTGTAGCGTGCGGCCGTGCAGAAAGCCTCCCCATCAAAGGGCTACAACGTGTATTCGGCAAGGCTGCAAAGCGTGAACCTCCATAATTGGATCAAACCTTAGAAACATAGAAAAATGTCGGCAGATAAGAACCTTTCGGCCCATCTAGTCTGCCCAATTACATGGATACTTTACCTGGATTTCTCTTTTGTTTAGGATAGCCTTATGCCTATCCCATGCTTGCTTAAATTCAATTACTGTTTTGGCCTCTATCACTTCTACTGGAAGACTGTTCCATGTATCCACCACCCGCTCAGTAAAATAATGCTTCCTGATGTTACTTTTAAACCTTTGCCCCTCTAATCTAAGACTATGTCCTCTTGTTTTGCTATTTTGTTTCCTTTTAAATATACTCCCTTCCTCTACCTTGTGGATTCCCTTTACGTATTTAAATGTTTCTATCATATCTCCTCTGTCTCGTCTTTTTTCCAAGCTGTACATGTTAAGATCATTAAGCCTTTCTTGGTAACTTTTCTCCTTCAAGCCGTACACCATTTTAGTAGCCCTTCTCTGAACTCTCTCCAAGATGTCTATATCCTTCTGGAGATACGGTCTCCAGTACTGCACACAGTACTCCAAGTGAGGTCTCACCAGTGCTCTGTACAGTGGCATGAGCACTTCCCTTTTCCTACTGCTAATACCTCTCCCTACACAACCAAGCATTCTGCTAGCATTTCCTGCTGCTCTATTACATTGACTACTTACCCTTAGATCCTCTGAAATAATAACCCCTAAATCCCTTTCCTCAGATGTTGAGGTTAGGACTGTATCAAATATTCTATATTCAGCCCTTGGGTTTTTACGTCCCAGGTGCATTATCGTGCACTTATCCACATTAAAACTCAATTGCCACAACTCCGACCATTTTTTTAGCTTACCTAAATCATTTCTCATTTGGCTGATGCCTCCAGGAACGTCAACCCTGTTGCAAATCTTTGTGTCATCAGCAAAAAGACATACTTTTCCATTAATACCTTCTGCAATATCACTAATAAAAATATTAAAGAGAATGGGTCCAAGTACTGACCCCTGAGGTACCCCACTGGTAACAAGACCTTGCGCCGAATAAACTCCATTTACCACAACCCTCTGTTGTCTGTCACTCAGCCACTGCCTAATCCAGTCAACAATATTGGAATCCAAGCTCAAAGATTGCAATTTATTGATAAGCCTTCTATGCGGAACAGTATCAAAAGCCTTACTGAAATCTAAATAAGCAATGTCTACTGCACCACCTGTGTCTATTATTTTTGTTACCCAATCAAAAAAAATTAGTTTGGCATGATCTCCCTGAGGTAAACCCATGTTGTTTCTGATCCTGTAATCTATGTGTTTTTAGATGTTCAACAATCCTTTCCTTTAACCTTTCGCTGCTGAGGCTTTTCCCGCCCCTGTGCTGAGGTCATTTTTTACCTGTTTTGCGCATCATGTTTAAACCTGTTTTGAAGGCTTATTTTAGTATATGACATCGACATATTATATATCGTTCTTTCCGTCAGACTCGGTAGATTCATAATATGTCATTATTATATGTATACGTTATGTCATGTTTGTACATTATAACAAAAAATGCAATAAAATATGTATTTTCAATAATTTACAGCGTGTAAAGTTTTTTTTCCACATTTTAACATGCGAGCAATTGCGGTTATATTTTGTATGGGGTGCGCTTGTTAAAAAAATTAGAGATGGGGTCTCGTTACATTTTTTTTTGGGGAAAATGACACCATTTTTAACAAACGCACCGCATACAAAAATCGTTAATGCAGCATCATTGTTCACATTATAATTGAAATGGGAACAATATTGCTGCATTAACAAACCAAAAAAAATAAAAAAAAGTGTTTATTTTTTTTTTTTAATTTTTTTTTATTTTTATTTTTACAATTTTTTTACTTTCATGTTTGGTATCGTTGGAACGGCCATGCTCTGGCCGATCCAACGATATCAAAATTTAACCCCTAACTGCCACGGATCGGGAGATAGGGAGTTCATTGGAACTCCCTATCTCCACAGTTCGTGGCAGTTAGGGGTTAATGCTGCGCACGATGACGCCAGTCCTCTGGGGGAGTTCCCGGAAGCTTGGCCGACATCCAAGATGTCGGCCAGCTCCCGGGAAGGATCGCAAATCGGCGCTTTTCAGCGCCGATTTGCGATCCAGCTCCCCAGGGGTTAATGCCAGGCATCATTTGGAAGGGCAGGCTGTGCCCTTCCAAATGATGCCTGGGTTAAGCCCCTGTGAGCCGCCGATCGGGAGGGAGAGAGGTCCGAAGGACCTCCCCCCCCTCCCTTTCAGGCGCCTCCTCCGCACATGCGGGGGGGGCGCCTGAATTAGGTGTCATCGCGGGGGCGCGATGACACCTAATAATGGCGGCCACTGCTCCGGATGCCGGGCTGACATCCAGGATGTCAGCCCGCACCGGAGGGGCCAGCGATCGGCCGGAACCCGGCCGAACGCTGACCCCAATGCGAGGACGCGCTCAGCGCGTCCTCCGCATACCAGGGGGAATGCTGAGGACGCGCTGAGCGCGTCCTTAGCATTCAAGTGGTTAACATGGTTTCCATTAATTTCCCTACTACTGACGTAAGACTAACTGGCCTATAGTTCCCCGATTCCTCCCTACTACCTGTCACGGTGGCCCCCGCGCCCCCCCGGCGCCTGGCAGCAGCTTCCTCGCTGCTCGCTGGCCAGGCGCCGAGTGATATTGCGGACGCTTCCGCACACGTGAGACGCCGGGGGGCGGGGCCTGGCGGCGAGACGCGGACCCGCCGGGTTTAAAGCCCAGACTCACAGAGACGCCGGTGCCCTGACGTGGCAGTTACTTCCCGCAGAGCTCTAGTATATTTTGGCTAATTATCGATTCTGTGTATGACCCTTGGCATTGGCAAACTAACGATTCTGTGTATGACCCCTGGCATTGGCAACTAACGATTCTGTGTATGACCCCTGGCATTGGCAAATTAACGATTCTGTGCATGACCCCTGGCATTGGCAAACTAACGATTCTGTGTATGACCCCTGGCATTGGCGAACGAACCACTCTGTGTATGATCCTTGGCATTGGCGAACGAACCATTCTGTGCGTAACCCCTGGTATTGGCATTAACTCTTCTAATTCTGGTATTGAGGTCAGTCTGTGTGGCACCCTAAGCACACATCAGACTACCCCTTGTGTTGTTAGGGTCTTGGAGGAGCTAATTGTTCTAAGGTCTTGTGTATCATTCTATGTCTGTCTAGTCGTGCCGACCACTCTAAGGATCGGAAGGGTAGAGAGTGTCCTGCGTATAGGGACCACCACTCTAGTATCAGGGGGATCCGTGACACTACCCTTCTTGTAAATAGGCACAACATTTGCTAATTTCCAGTCTTCTGGGACGACTCCTGTTAACAAGGATTGGTTAAATAAATCTGTTAACGGTTTTGCTATTACATCACTGAGCTCTTTTAATAATTTAGGGTGGATCCCATCAGGCCCCATTGACTTATTTGTCTTTACTTTAGACAGCTGCTGTAGAACCTCCTCCTCTGTAAACTCATATGTAAATGTCTCTTTAGTGTTCTCTCCTAACTGAGGTCCCTTTCCTTCCTTTTCTTCTGCAAAGACTGAACAAAAATATTTATTGAGGCAGTCAGCGAGACTTTTATCCTCTTCTACATACCTTCCTTCCTTTGTTTTTAATCTAACTAATCCTTGTTTTACTTTTCTTTTCTCGTTTATGTATCTAAAAAATGTTTTGTCCCCCTTTTTTACTGACTGAGCTATTTTCACTTCTGCGTGTGCTTTGGAAGCTCTTATAAATTGCTTTGCCTCTTTCTGCCTAATCTTATAGGTTTGCCTATCTTCTTCACGCTGAGTTTTTTTATAATTATTGAATGCTATCTTCTTGTTCTTCACTATTTTGGCCACTTCTGCAGAGTACCACAGTGGTTTCTTCCCTTTTTTGTTTTTGCTAACAAGCCGAATGCAATTTCCTGTGGCCTTCAATAATGCTTCCTTTAAATAATCCCATTTCTCTTGGACTCCCTTTAAATTCCTCCAGTCTGATAATGACTCCTTCACACAAAATCTCATTTTAGAAAAATCTGTTTTTTTAAAGTCTAAAACTTTTGTTTTTGTGTGGTGCGGCTCCATCCCTGTTCTTATATTAAACCATACTGACTGGTGATCACTAGATCCCAAATTTTCACCTACAACAACGTCCGATACCAAACCTCCATTTGTGAGTATTAAATCCAATATGGCCTCTTTACGGGTCGGCTCCTCAACTACTTGTGTTAGAGATAATCCCAGTAAGGCGTTTAGAATATTTGTACTCCTGGTGCACCCAGCTGTTTTGGTTTTCCAGTTCACATCATGAAGATTAAAGTCCCCCATGATAATAACTTCCCCCTTCATTGCCATTTTGGCTATTTCCTCAACCAGCAGATTATCTAGCTCTTCTACTTGTCCAGGGGGTCTATAGATCACACCTACACGAGCTACTGTATGATTGCCAAATGTTAGTGTAACCCAAACTGACTATGTTCACCTCGCTCACTTTTATTTGGTTCGTTTTTATGTTGTTTTTCACATACAGGGCCACTCCTCCTTTCCTACCTTCTCTGTCTTTTCTATATAAAGAGTACCCCGGTATTGTTATGTCCCAGTTATTTTTCTCACTGAACCATGTCTCAGTAACCGCCACTAAATCTACTTTTTCAGCTGCCATCATTGCCTCCAGTTCATTGATTTTATTGACTAAACTGCGAGCATTTATAGACACGACTCTGAGCTTGTCATTTTTTACCTTGCATGTTGCTTGCACCCTCCGATTTAGTTTTGGGGGACAATCGGGCAGATTGTTTACCCTTTTGTCCCCCCCTCCTAGTTTAAATATTTCTTTGTGAAACCTTTGAACTTCTCACTGAGAACATATGTTCCCCTATGAGTAAGATGCAAACCATCTTTTTTATACAGTTCCTTTCTGCGCTTAGCGAGGTTGCCAAATAGGCGTCAGAGTGTTCCGTCCACTCTCACGGATGTTCCTTTTCCGTTCTCAAAAACACTCATCTGACCCCGGCTCAAGAGGGTATGACAGAGGAACAAAAAAGAGAGAAGAGAATGTGGTGCAGTTTAGGATATACATCCATCAGTGTACAAAATTGTTTATTGCACATACCTATTAACACAAATTTAAAGCAGAAATTGTACCTGTCCACTGATTTTGTGTGCTTGTGGTATACATATACAATGTGTTTAAATTTTATAGCTATTTGGCAACATATCATCCTCATCATGGCACCCTGCCCTGAGGAAGTCCCAAATAAAGAGCACAAAATGCATAGGGCTGTTGAGGGTTGGTTGCTTAGGCTGCGTTCACACAAGCATGGAGGGAACATACGTGAAAACGGGCGTTCTCTCCGCTAGGATGCCCATATGGCCACCTCGCTGAGTGCTCGTCAGTTAGTTAGCCTCCTATGGATGATCATGCTTTGTAGGTCCGTCCTAGCTTTTTGACGGGGAGGGTTTCAGTACGTCCGGTGTAACGTGCAATACGTTATGATTACGAATGGAGTTGATATATCATGGAGGAGAGTACATCTGCCTATGCTAGAAAATTATACAAATATCCTCAAATTAAAGTCTCTTTCCAATTGTATAAGCTATTACACAGGACAATTGGTCTGTCCAAAGCTTAGTAAATACCTGTCATCACGTGCTTGTCTGGATTATAGGAGAAATTCACCAAAACAAGTGTACAGTTGATAAAAAACAGAATTCTCATGTTTTTTTCCCCCTTTAGGCTAGGGTCAGACTGAGGCAGTGCGAACGCGCGTTCTGGCGCACTTAATCACGGCCGTGCTAGCAGCAGATGCCGGGCAATGACGGCCAATATACGAAGTACGGTCGCACAAAAGTCCGGCTGCGCAACGCAAGTGGAAAATGAACGCATTTTTTCGAGAACGTTAAACCACTAGTACTGACGTACAGAGTGCGCTGCGTCCGCTAGCGGCGTGTGTGCGTGATTAGGAGACATCAGACGCTGCTAATGTCCGGCTAACATAACGTCCAGAAGCAAAAAGGGTTTTATTGATGATCCGTACAAAATCACGGATGAAACTGCGCATAGTATGACCGCTATTGCGTATTCCGTGAAAAAATACGTCCATTCTTCGAACGCACATTTTCACGGACAACGTGAAAAATGCGTTAGTCTGACCCTAGCCTTAGATAGATGAAAAAAATACATGTAAAAGGATACTGAATCTGAGACAGATATCAAAGGTTTGTTGAACACAAGGCACACCACATTCTCCTAGCTTCGTCTTGAGTATGGCCCCTTTATTAGCTGCCCTGCAGATTTTCGGCTATCTGTAAAATCTTCCCTAATGCCTTTTGAAGCTAGTAATGGTCTGGAATCAGCACACATGGGAAATCCGAGACCACATGTGGCCATATAACGAAGAACAAAAGAATTCAAAAGATTGGAAACAGTTCTAATATTCCACAAAATGCAATTTTAGCCCATAATAAAACACTCACAATTTAATTAGAATCATCATTCAGCCAGCTTACTCTAAGCAACTTCCAAGTATTCCCCATCGTCCATGATTTCTACTTTCTTTCTCGAAGCTCCCATTCAATTGTGTTCAACTCCGTCGAAAACCTAACACAGGCAGATTTCTGCCAACATACCACTCTGCACACGATCACATGCAGACATTAACTCACTTTATCCGATAAATGATTGGTGTTCGGGCTGCTCTTTGGTCATGGGCAACGGTTACTTAATGGATGACCTGATTTTGCAGTAACAGCCACTGGTTGACCACACCAGATGGTCTTTAAACCTTTCGCTGCTGAGGCTTTTCCCGCCTCTGTGCTGAGGTCATTTTTACCGGTTTTGCTCATCATGTTTAAACGTGTTTTTAAGGCTTATTTTAGTATATGACCCAGACATATTATATATCGTTCTTTCCGTCAGACTCGGCAGATTCATAATATGTCATTATTATATGTATACGTCATGACCTGTCTGTATATTATAACAAAAAATGCAATAAAATGTGAATTTTCAATAATTTACAACTTGTAAAGTGTTTTCTTTTCACATTTTAAGATGCGAGCAATTGCGGTTATATTTTGTATGGGGTGCGCTTGTTAACCCCTTAAGGACCGAGGACGTACCATGTACGTCATTGCAGCGGGTCTCTCTTAGACCCGCTGACGTACATGGTACGTCCTGCCGTTTTTGAGCTGCTGGAAGCGATCGGATCGCTTCCAGCAGCTCAAACGCCATTGCAGGATGCCTGGGAGTCCAGGCATCCGTGCAATGGCCGTTAGAAGTGCCGGGGCACCATGTGATCGCTCCCCGGGAGCGATCTACATCCGGTTGCACCGGAGAGGTGCCCGGCACTTCTACAGAGCGCTGGAAGCGATCGGATCGCTTCCAGCTGCTCTGAGCATATTACAAGGATGCCTCGACATCGA